>JBBJLS010071563.1:0-11019 GCA_037577275.1 Bryconaethiops microstoma
TGTGTGTGTGTGTGTGAGTGAAAAGAACAGCTCAACTGGGCTTAAGGGATATACGCTGTGTGGGGGGACGACACCTGTTGTTCCATCTCTGCCATGTGAGCTTTACAAGACACAAACATACACACAGAGCATGGTAAGACCTACAAAGTGCATCATACACACACACACACACACACACACACACACACACACACATGCATCATATAAAGGGTTAAGCTGTATATTCGCCCATAGCAGCTGGGATACAAGAAGTTGGTACCCGATCCACTATATACTGTAATAATGTAACATTGCAACTATGTAATTGTTGTAATAATTAAATATTTTACCATTTTTAATACAGGTTTCAAATTAGGTAGAATTTAATAATGAATGAGAAATGGTTCAAAATGACCTAACAAAATCTTGTTAGAAGTTACGGTTTTGGTGAAACATGGCTATGTGAACAAGGTGGTTCTGAGAGTGAAGAACAGCGAGTAACAGAACATCATATGTTTTGCATTTGGTTTGATCCTTCAGCTGGGAGCTCCTTCAGGCCTGTGCTGCAGGTTGGAGCGAAATCCGATCTACAGCGTTCCCCTGCAGCCCAACGCAGGCGTTAGTGCATTAGAGCATTAAAACAGGGCCGGAAGTGGCCGTTGAGGGGCACAGGACACAGGAAGCAGCAGCCAGAAGACAGGAAAGAGAGTGGAAAGCACAACGCAGTGCCTCTGACGTCTGAGTGAGCGGCGCGGAGGGAAAAAGAGTGGAAATTATACTAGAGCCCAGTTACAACAGAATACACACAGCACCAACCTGGGGTTTTCTATTGTGTTCCAGATGAAGGCTGGTTACTTCAATCAGAAGAAAACAAGAAGGCGGTCAAACACACACACATGCACATTCACTCATGTTCCATTTATAAGCTCCACTGACAATATAGGTGCACTTTGTAGTTTACAATAACAGACTGTAGTGCATGTGTTTATCTGAATCATTCGTTAGCCCCTTTACTCTGTTCATTAATGGTCAGGAAAAGGTATTATTTGGGTGGTGGATCATCCTCAGCACATTGTAGTCATGTGTGTGTGTGTGTGTGTGTGTGTGTGCGTGCGTGCGTGTGTGTGTGTGTCTTTGTGCCTGTGCTGGGCTGAGAATAGTCTGCAAACCAAAAAAGTAAAAAAAAGTCCTGTGGTCAGAAACTGACTGATAAAACATTAAAGCACCAACACAAACTGTCCAGCATTAGTTAAACTTTCATCAGTAGCTTAACATTGGGCATAGTATTCAAAATTCCTGCAGCACTATTCTGTGTGTGTCCAAAAATACCAGCTCACTGGTGGTCCTGTGGGGTCCTGACCATTGATGAATGGGGTAAATTGGGCTAACAAATGATGCAGAGAAACAGATGGACCACAGTGCATAACTGTAAACTACAACATGGATCTGTATGGTCAGTAGAGTTGATACATATATGTAGTATTTATACCCAGCATTTCTGTATATACTGTAGAATAGTGTATTTTCATATTGAGTTTTTCTTCTACAGATTTTTATTTAGATTTTATTTAGACCTTATTTTTTTTTATATTGTTCTTGTCTCTGTGTCTCTGTGTGTCTGTGCAGTCATAACATAAGCAATTTCCTCCGGGATCAATTAAGTTTTCTGATTTCTGATTCTGAAAATGGGCAATGAGTCAAGATACAAGGTGGGTGCACCTAATGAAGTGTACTGACTGTACAGTGCTCCTCACTGCTGTAACTACACAGGTAGACCCACACACGTTTATAGAAGTATTTAAACTCAGCAGGATGTGTCAAACCATGCTGGTGGGCCTGCTATAGGCTGATCTAACACACATTACTGACCACACACACACATTCACACCAAGATTAGCATTAGCAGAGAACAGCTGTGTCTGGTGAGCATGGGCGATAAGTCTTTGTGGCTGTAACTCTGAAAGGACACTGACAGCAAGTGTTGATGATAAAATACAGACCATAAAACAGAAAATAACTCCGACACTGACATCTCTCTCTCTCTTTCTCTCTCTCTCTCTCTCTCTTTCTCTCTCTCTCTCTTTCTCTCTCTCTCTCTCTCTCTCTCTCTCTCTCTCTCTCTCTTTCAAACAAGCCTATCTCTGTCTTCCTCTAATTGAAATATCATGGCTCTCAACTGAAACTTACTTGATGTCAACACTTCTAGACTCGACATCATTTGTACATTAATATATCAAATAGTGACAATTTCGCTACACTCTTACATGTGTGAATATTTGCAGCTATTTTAAATGCTCTGTATGTCCAAACGTCTAAAATCCATCATTTCTTCTGAAATCAGGGGTACTAGTAAGGATTTTGCTCCTGTTTGCTTTAGTAAAAGCTTCTTCTCTTCTGGGAAGAGTTTACGCTCGATGCTGGAACATTGCTATGAGGACTGGGTTGCATTCAGCCACAAGAGCATTAGTGAGGTCAGATATTGATGTTGGATTAGTTCTGGATCACAAACACCACTCCAGCTCAGCCCAGAGGTATTGGTTGGGTCCAGAGAACACAGTTTCCCTGCTCCGCAGCCCAGTATTGGGGGCCTTTATAGCTGCCTTGCAGATGCCTGGGCATGGTAAACTCATGAGTGGCTCCAGAGCTTCTCATGTGTGATTATGCAAACTGTGTGTGTGCACAAATGATCCACTGTATCAGGACTAGGTGCAGTTTCTCCAATTAGAAGGGCTTTCTGGATCATTTTGGACCTACAGTGTATTTTATTAAGACATTCAGGTCCAACAAACCACATTTGCATGATAAGGAGAAGTGCCACATAACTTTAGACTGGCTTGTCATAAGAGATGCAATTTTGAGTAGTGCCACTTTAGGTAAATATGTAATAGCACCCATTCAATTTTTTTTGCTTATATTTATTATATTGAATTTTTGTAGTTTTTTGCAGTTAAAAAAACTTTTGCCCATAGAGTGTATGGGTATTAAGCTTTGGTTTGTGTGTGTGTGTGTGTGTGTGTGTGTGTGTGTGTGTGTGTGTGTGTGTGTTTGCATGTGCGTTAATGATGTAGTTTGGAACAATGAAGGCATGGCTGTTTTCCCTCTGGAGAATGTGGAGCTGTTACCCAGCACTGCTGCTGCTGTTTACCTGCCTGCGTCTGACACACTGCAACAATATCCATTTTAAACACTGTCCGTGTGTGCGTGTGCGTGTGTGTGTGTGCGTGAGAGAGAGAGAGAGAGAGAGAGAGAGAGAGAGAGAGAGAGAGAGAGAGAGAGACGTCACTGGGACAGACTGGGAGCTGTGTGACGTGAATATGCATGGATTGTGTTACCTGAGCAGGGTGACCTTCCAGCCCTGATGCCCACTGTGAGAACGAGAGATGGATTCTATTCTCTACACCTCTTTGTACCCCAGGCAGTCTATTTTCCCCTCATTCTCTCATGTATGGTGAGAATACAAAATTATATTTATGCACACACACACATAGGCCCGAGGTACATATGTGCACAAGCAGCATGCATTAGCTTTGATGCCACAACTGCCACAGCACATTTGTATTTAAAATTTGTTTAATTAAGACTGCAGCTGATCTAATTAATTGTGCACGGCCTCCCACTAACTGCTTACCTGCAAGGTTTAAAAGAGGCACTGAAATAATAATAAGGCACTAAGTCATGAAGCTTGAGACAAGACTAAAATGAAAGCTCAGTGATGAAGAAATAGTGGTGTTATTGAATGAAGAGTGAAAACCCCTACTTTATTTGCTTTGCTATTCTGCGAAAGCGAATAAAGTAAAGGTTTTGAAACAAGGACATATTGTGTCTGTATCATGCAAAATATATAATCATGGTTTCTGAATTTTTTTTGGACAAAACTACACAATTGTTTTGACCCATAAGGAAACCCTTTGTTTTGGTGTGAAAGATTTTATGGAAAAGTCACTCTGGATGTGATTAATAATATATGTGTAGCCACTTTCCGCTCAGATTTTGTGCTAGTGTATCTACATATGGTCCCCAAAGTTTGAACAATATTACTCTGATGGTAAACATTTTTTCATTACATGTCTCCATCTCACTACTGTGTTTTTTGTCGTTATTAAAGGAGCTCAACCCACGTTTTGAGACCGAAATCCAAGTTAACACCTAATTTTAAAAGGCAGAAGAAACTTCAGCTAATCGAGCAGAATATGAAATCAGAGACTCATGAAATATCTCCACCCACTTGCACAATCCTGTCACATTTTGAGCAATGCCTCCCATTCAAATGCATAAGGAAGGGAAGCACATTTTGCGTTTCACACCAACTACATTTAAACACCTACATTTAAGTCTTTTGCACCAAGGCCGTTTCTGCCTGTTTTGGAGGTTCCCAGTTTTAGATTTCCATTTTTGTAGATGAGCGAGCAAGTCAGCATTTATGAAAGTGTTTTTATTCTGTTTAAATCTTTTTTTTTTTTTTGTGGCATTATGTACATTATTCGTGATATGAAGAAATCTCTTCCATTGTCCATTTTTTTCTTGGCCTCACTGTCTTTGTGAACAAGTGTGATTTGTTCTTCCTTTTGTTCCCTCATTGCTCACTAGCAGCTCAACACAGAGTCAATATTTCACACACAAACAGTTGATAGGGTCCACATTAATATGATAACAGAATCATGGGGGTTGATTTCTTTTACACATAGAAGCCATGTAGACACAGATGTGTGGTTCCACAGCACTCAGGAGAAGCTGGAGGCAGAGATTAGCTGGAGCATACCATGACATTTCGAACACACATGCTGCCTCTGACCCATAAAACCGAGGCTGGCCATTTACGGTGAAAGGCTATATATATAGAGGAAACTTTAAAAGGGCATATTTTCCCTTCCAGCAGCTCACTGTTAGAGTTGTTGTAAGAGGCAGATTTTCAGATAAGTAGCTAATTGGCATCTCAAGTAATCAAAGACTTTATTACATTAAAAAATTATAATCCGCATGAAAACAGAATTTTAACAAACTGCGAAATGTTCTTGGGGAATACAACTCCTTTTGCCTGAGGCCTGTTATTCATTTAGTCATCTTAAAATAGATGTTCAGGCAAAAATTACATGCTCACAGTTTTCTTCTAGTGTAGATAATCAGCAGAGATGTGTTTCAACTGAAGCAACAAGACCATTAACAAGTGTTGGAAGCTGATGTCCAGCATATGCTTAAATCACCACACACTTGCTGTCAGGAGTTGATGCATGATGAAAGTGTACAGTGCAATTTATTTGAAACAAACATACAGTGGGTCAAACAGGAAAAACAGAGGCAAGAGAGATACTGGTGATGTTTTAACCAAAGCAGGAGCAAAGCAACGCAAAGGAAGAAAATCACAGCAACACTACATTAGTTGAGAAACTGACAAAAACTCAAATTGACAGCAACAGAGAATCCACAAAGACAAGTGTATGTGGTTTCTAACACTTTGTAGACACCTGTATTGGCAAAACTATACTGGTAAGGTGAAGACAGTGGCTATACTGGTGGGGTTTTTTCCCATTTTTTATACATACTGATGACATAAAGGGTCAGAAACCACATAAGTAAGACTTATTCAGACTTAATTGGGTATAAGCTCTATTACTTGTTAGCTACATTAGAAACCAGTTTAAAATAAAAAAAAATTATGCCTTGCTTAATAAACTGTATTTGCATAGAATCAACTGTATTTGCATTAGCATAGACATTCACCACCCTACGTATGTACACTATATGGACAAAAGTATTGGGACAATTGGCTATTACACCAACAGGGACATTAATGATGTTACATTTAAACACAGTCTTTAAAATGGAGTTGGTCCCCCTCTTCTCTGAAGGATTTCCACAAGATGTTGGAGTTTCTGTGGGAATGTGTGTCTATTTATTCTGTAGAGTATTTATGAGTTTTGACGAGAAAGCCTCCATTCCAGTTCATTCCAAAGGTGTTGGATGGTATTGAGGTCAGGACTCTGTGTGAGCCAGTCAAGTTCTTCCACACTGAACTCATCCAGCCACGTCTTTATGGGGTGGTAGTGGCCTAGTGGTAGGGTACTTGCCTCTGGACCAAGAAAGTCATGGGTTTGAATCCTACCTTCAGCACACCACCACTGGGTTCCTTAACCCCAAGTTGCTCCAAGTTGCTCCTACTGTCCCCTGTAGTTAGGGAATGGAAGTCGCTTTGGATAAAAGCGTCTGATAAATGCCATAAATGTAAGCTCGCTTTGTTCACTGGGACACAGTCATGCTGGAATAGAAAACGTTCTTCTCCAAACTGTCCACAGAGTTTGAAGCATGGCGTCGTCCAAAATGTCTTGTTCTGCTGAAGCATTAAGATTGGCCCTCTCCCTGGAGTTCCTTGCAGGTTTTGCTTTGCATACCTAACTGGTCTATGAACAGTTTCAGGGGTCGCTGTTTCAGATCTTGTTTTCACTGAACAGTTCACTTTAACTTTCATTTCTTAATGACAGTGAAGGCAGTGAAAACTACAAGTAAAAAGGGTTTATGTATATTTCTCTTCGCTTGCTTTTTAAGAGTAAATGACATTTAGTTTCAGACCCCCAGTCTGCTACTTAGAGGAGCCCCTTGCTGTTGACAGTAAGGACAACACCCTGAGGGGTCTAAAGGGTCACATCATTTATTCAGTTCTGTAATTGTCTACACCAGACTTGCATTAAGTCAAATGAACATTTAACCTTGCAAATATATGAAAATAGTGGATTTACCTAAAGGGGTCCCAAACTCCCAGATTTGTTACATTAAATTCAGCAAATAAATGATAATTCAGTGCAGATAGTGTATTAACTTGTTTTAGAAAATCAGCAAAACATTTGACCAGAGTGTCTTTTGCATAGAATATACACCTGTCTATATAATTGTGAAACTACTGTTTGGGTCTACATGCAATCCTTTAAGAGTTAATAAATGAATTAGTCTGCCGGCTCTTTCTAGTCAGAGACATAGCCAGATGACAGAGGCCCCTGTGGTCCGGTGTGCAGTGCAGTAAGCATGAAGAGAAGCGATAACCGTTGTTTCCCACTTGGTTTGGGCCGTGGCGAGAGATAAGAAAAGTTAATTCTGTCGAGGGAAATCTGTTCTGCATACAGTGCTGATAAACATTGATAAAGGCAACTGACAGTCTCTCTCTCTCCTTCCCCAACGGTCTCTCTCCGTCTCCTTCTGCTCTCAATTTCCCTCCTTCTTTTCCCTCCCAACCCTCTCTGTCTATCTGTCTCACTCTCTCTCGGTATTTCTCTCTCTTTCTGACGTTGAACAGGACTGCAGGATTACACAGGGAGCATAATGCCTCTGTCAGCACAAACGTGCAGCCCAGACATCACCTAAAGCCAGCAGAGCCCCTTCCCTCCACACTATTAAAAATGGAAAAGGGCAGAGGTCGTTTTGAAGAGTGTGGAGGATTTGTCTTGTTTTTCCCACTTATAGTATTCCATTTAACGTCTTATATTACTTATATTAACCGAATTTACTGAAATGTCAGTGTTATTAATATATTCGCATGAATGACAATCTGTTCTATCAAGGAATGTGGACAGGCAGACCTAGATAAGCATGCATGGGTGTAGTTCACAGAAGGGTCTCGAAGGTCACTATTAGCAGGCGTCGAATATCTTTGCAGCTGAGCCGGAATAGTAAGAGGTAAAAATAGTAAAAATTTCAAAAGCTTCTTGATATGTTAATGGATATTAATTTATATGCACATAGAAAGAACTGTGCACCTTTTTAACAAAGTATTTTTGAAGGTAGTTAACTCACTAGAGGGTGGTGTGGTTGCCTGACTTCACCTTAAGGTAAAAAATGTTTTAATCTATCGTAAACTGACCAGTAAACTGAGTATTTTAGTGATAAATTATAAGCATTGTCTTTGTAATGGAGCATGGTCAAGGTGGTAAACTGATGGGCTACAACAATCCCTGGAGAGTTTGATATAGTATTTTAACCAATGATAAGTCACCCTGGACTTATCAGGGTGGAAGACATGCGTCAAGACTCTTCTGCGTCTTGGCCCCCCAGTGGTGGAATGAACTCCCTCTTCTGATCCGATCTGCAGAGACCCTCACTGTCTTCAAGCGTCGTCTGAAGACCCACCTCTTCAAGGAGCACCTCTCGTTATTGCTTATTCATTTCTTCTTCCCCATATTCATATTTAAAAGAAAAGCCCTTTGGGCACTTCCACTCTTACTCCATGCCTTCCTTACTTTTGCCTTAATCTATCACTTTCCTCAACACGAGTTGTTTAGGTGTGTAAGATAGCTGGCATTAACTTGGTCAAAAGCAGATGCTGCTTAAATTTCAGGTTGAAGAACAAATGTGGACTACGCCACTCTGGATAAGAGCGATGTACGTCACTCTGGATAAGAGCATCTGCTAAATGCCGTAAATGTAATGTAGATGTATGTAAGTAGATACAATGATGTACAAATATTGAACCTGAGGTGAAAAAGGGGAATTTCCACAATGAAAGTTTAGGAGATTGACTGATATTGCTTGTATTCACCTAATCTTTTAATTTTGGCTTCATCTCAATTTAGTGAAATTTGTCTTAAGTTTATTTGCCTGGAATAAAATGAGTTTGGTGTTGCATAGATTTTAAGGATGAACTGACAATAGTTTGATCACAAAGAAATGATGGTTATTGAACTTATTGCTGTGTTCACATCACAGAGCACATGTGGCCTCAGTCCAGTGTTACAAAGTCACAGTGTTTTTGTTTTTTTTTCAAATCAGATATAAGCCAGTGTCATATATGGATACCTATAAGTGTACATACAAGTGTAATGGGGATAGTGTTTTTCCCTGTTTTTTTATAGCTTTTCACTCCACATGCACATATCACTGTCATCATCATCCAGTTGACTGCATGTCAGCAGAGGTTAATGGCCTGTCTGAAATATTGCGCTAAGCCCTGCGGTTCTTCACCAAGTCAGCACTCTGTTAAGGTCAGCAATGTAGTTACGCACTGGACAAGAGTCCCTGAATGGCATCAGGGACAGACACACATTACAAGATTTTGGTTATGGAGGTGCCACACCTGGTAAAATAATAATATTCATCATACTCATCTCTTTATTGGATAAAAAATAATGGGTAACACTTTATTTTAAGATCTGTGTTTAAACAAGTAAATGAACTATTAGCAAGCAATTGATGCCCTACTAAACAGAGACGTTTAATTTGTAAGCAAGCTTAGAATTTTGCTATAAATGTATCTGGTTTCTTGATCAATGTGTCACATAAAGACATTACAAATATGCTCATTTACAGAAGACCCTTTTAACCCTTCAGTATAAATACATTTAAACTTCATTTCCCATTCTTTTTGCAGATAATATTATGTTTCTATTTAGTAGGGCATTATTAATTACATTTATTAATTACAATTAAACACTCGTTATTAAATAATCATTAGGGCAGAAAAATGAAGTGCTACTGAATAACCTATTAAATTGACATGGTACAGTAATTAACTTATGAAATTATATGAAATGATGGTACAAAATGGTACATCCTGCCACCCACACAGTTTGATCTCCCATGCATACACAAATAAGACCTTAGGTGTCCTAGTTGGGACCGGGCCAAACATTTGTTCATGCAGGTACTTTGGGGACACAGGTGCATAGATGTTAATGACAGAAATGGGTCATTTACAACCACAAACATGAACCATCAAGGTAGAAAGATCATATTTGAGCGAAAAAATGGAACTGCGCAATAAGGCATGTGATGTGAACTCTGTGCACAGTGACACAAGGTCAGTGCAGCTGTCTCACAACATGTTTACTCTGAAAATGACCTTTACTGTTTCCAGGAATTTGGCTCTCATTCGTGCATGTCAGAAAATCCATCTGTGTGACCTCTCTGGCGGAACCAACCTTTACATAAACATTTCTTTACATAATTTGCACTTTGATAAATCAATTAAAATTGTGTATTTCACAACAGACATTGCATGTCAACATAAAGGCATACTAATTGTGCTATAGGCAAAAATCACATTAAAGAGAAATATTACAGTAAACATGCTTTATTTTATTTAACACCAAGATTAAACTGTAATTCTGCAGCTACGTGACATATGAGAGACATGATCCCAGACTGGAGGTGCGTATCCAGTGCACATTGCAACAGGGTGTGCGGATTAATCCCTCTGTCATGTTACAAAGCATTAAGGCTTATTCTTATTATTCTCGCCTCATTAAGGGTAGAAGGCCCTCCGGTAGTCTCCGCCATACGTCACTGAGCGTTGCCTGTCCGACCCCCACCCCCATCCCAGCCTGAGCTGGCAGATGGGCAGGTTAGGTGTGGAGCGTCAGAGTGATGTCAGAGCAGTGCGTCATGAACAAGGAGGCTCTTTACAATCCCATTCTGGTCTCTGCTTCCACAGCTCCTGTTACACATGCAGTAACCCATTTGGTAAGAATTCATAAATACGCTTACTTTATTCTTTTCACCATTTTTCATTTGTATTTTACAACACAGTCATTAATTCCCTCTGGTTCCTATTAGAGCATGGTGTGCTCCCTGGTTTCCTGAATTACAGAGATAATGTAATCAGGTGTGATAGATTTAGGAGTCCTGTGGGGCTCCACTCTGCAGAAAGCCTTTTATATCCACTTTAGGTCTCCACTGTCAACCATAGATGCCACTGAGTGTATGTGATGTCAGTATAAAACCTGATACTGGAGATTTACAAAGTTTTGGGCTTCTTATAATACACTGAGCAAAGTGCACACAGCATTTTCAGTAGGAAAATGTTAGACAATAATTGGCATTACTATGGATCACAATGTTATACTATATATACAGTCGTAAATGAAATTATTCATACCCCTGGCAAATTTTGACTTAGTTACTATTATTCAACAAGCAAGTTTCTTCTTGACTGGAAATGACACAGGCATCTCCCAGAAGATAATGAGACGATGTGCAAGAGGCGTCATTGTGGAGAAAAATATTTCTCAGCTTTTATTTACATTTGAACAAAAAGTGGCATGTCCCACATTAGTCATACCT
>JBBJLS010071564.1:0-11018 GCA_037577275.1 Bryconaethiops microstoma
GATAACATGAACTTAATTCTGCTCAATATTAATTTTCTCCCATTGTAAAAAGCAGTAAATTATATATTTTGATATATTTTTTTGGTGCTACTAGGCTTGTCACGACACTGAAATTTCAAACTCGATACCGATATTAAGAACAAACACAGGAACTTTTTAATAAATAATTTAAATTGTGCTCAGGGGCCGTCGCGCCGGTTCTGGTTCGATAGGTCTTGGGGAGTTGAGGGTCTCTAAAATTTCGTGGCGCTAGGTTGTTTCCCGGCCGAGCTACAGGGCAAAATGCTCTGTGACAGCTGTTTTTAAAGGTGCTTGCCACTTATTTTCCTCAGTAGAGAGACAGGGGGAGAGCCTCGGGCCTCCAAAGCGCCCCCAAAGTGCCCCTAAAGCCCCAAAACTCCACCAAAGTGCTCCCAAAACTCTACCAAAAAGCTTTAAAGCACGAACGGGCTGTCATGTAAACATTGGGTCCTGCAGGTAGCCGGGGGAGGGGCTGCCCACTGCAATGCCTGTTGAAAATTGCTGTAGTCTGCCGGTGATTTCTGTGAACCGGCAGATACAAAACTGACATTTAAGTATCGATACCAGTGCTAATTGATATTGAACTCGATACTAAATTTTCGTATTAGTATCTGGGAATCGATTTTTTGACAACATTATTCATTTGTGTTTATGACTGACATACTGTGGGCTGGACAGGGATATCCAAAGGGCCATATGTGGCCCGCGGGCCGTAAAATGCATAGGTCTGTCTTAAACCATGCTTGTGCTTGTATGCAAATTTGGCATTCAGTGTTACTGACAGTGTTCTTCAAAACCTCCTGTTTGCAACTTTCTTCGCTAAAATTTTAATTGGTCTAGAACCTTTACATTATCAGTTGGAAGAAGGTTCTTCAAAGACTGTAATGGACTGGAGATCTGTCCAGAGTGTTTCTCCTCCTTTCACCCTGTAACCTCTGGGATGGGCTCCAGCATCCCACCCCACCCCCTACTCCCACCCCCACTCCGGCAGTCCTGTTTAGGCTAAGCTGCCTTTGTAATGAATGGACGGTTCTTTAAAAAAGGTTCTTTTGTGTACTGAACGTGTTGTTTTCTGTGGCAATCACTCCAAAGAACACTTCTTGGCACCTTTATTTTGAAGGGAGTAAGCTTAAATTCAGACTAGTTATTACTTTGACCACTATGCTACAGCACCCTATAATCCTGTGAACCTGTCACCTAGACAAACACTATTATTAGCAGTGAAGCTTGTGGACGAAAGTGCAGATGCAGTAGGGAGTGGCGCTGGGATCTAGGGCAGCCTGCCTGTAGAAAGTAGGACTATTTCAGTCGCTGATTTCCTGCTTTATCTCTTCTTGTGTCTTCACACAGTTTGGATTCGAAGGAAAATGCAGTAAACAAGCAACATCTCCTTTTCAACAAACGTGCAAAGTCAGTGTTTCTCTTTCCGTCTTCTCCTACAGCACCAGCACGACTCAAATGAACATCAACGGACCTCTTTGATATTTTATTTTACACATAACAGGTTTTTCTGCAGTATGTAGGGATTGTGCTGGTTGTCAATTTTATCACAGAAAAATCGCTTACAATCACATCCTGCCCTTGATACAATGTGTGTTGACATTTCATAATGTTTATGAGGGGTGTACCGGAATAGCCCGATTTGATTCAGTTCAATTCAGTTCACATTACTGGGTCACAATTCAACATTCTCAAAATATTTTGAACTAAATGTTTAGAATTAAAATCATGACTGTACTCATTTGTAGCACAACTTATATGTTATATGGGTTATTAATTACGGTTTACAAATGTTAGTGTTCAAACACCTCAGCTACGTCAGATAATAATGCATAATAGCAGAATGCTCAGTCTATAGAATGTACATTAACGCAATAATACAGGAGATGGTGTGGATCATAAGTTTAAGGGAGGAGATGCTGCCAAATTGAACAATTACACCAATGCCAATATCTACAGTATACCCAGACATCAAGTGTATTATTGTGATCATTTTTTTGGTGAATTATTAATTAGATTCTGACGCAGTGGTGACAAAAATCTGATTAACAAGAAAGTTTTTTTACATTCCACAGTGAAAAACAGATCTTTTTTATAAACACAAATATCGTGCAGCAAAAACATAAGGGTGATCAGTTTATAGTGAATTCATCTGTTTTGCTCGAGTCAGTACATAAAGGTTCCTGATTTAATAAAAACACATTTTACATTTGTGTAAGCTTACTTTGGATTAACAACCCTAACTGAAACATTGATGTCCTTATTAACATTAGAGGAATGGTTACACAGCTCACATCAGCTCATGGATTAGTTTTGACCTCATCCATTTTTTTGTTTTAGTTCAATGTTGGCAGATGGCTTCACTACAGAATTTTAGGTGGAACATCGGAGTGATGCAACACAGTGTGTCAAAAATAGAAATGGGACACCTGCGGCCATGCAGACGACTAGGTTGATTACAATGAGAGCATTTTGGGTTCTTTCAATGTCACTCATTTGCTTCTCGTACACTTTGCACAAGATGTTGTTCATTAAAGTACTGTTTGGCAGGACTGTTTGTTATACATTTACTATGAGAATCCGAGGCATTAACAGAAAGTAGCCTTATCGTATAGGTGTGTTTTTATAGTTTTCTGAACATGTTAATGGCCCTAACTCAAGGCCTAGCCCTTATAGTCATGGTTTACCACTGTTTTAATTGCTTTGCATTACATAAGCTTAAAAAATAGAACTGAAACTGAATAGAACATTGAAAGGTTTTTAAGGTAACCAACAGTGGTTCCTCTATAGCAGTGACTGTCAACCCTGGACCTGGAAATCTACCTTCCTGCATAGTCTAGTTCTAACCACAACATGCTGCACCAACTCAGGCACATTTGGGTTTTTCATTGTAATTTGGGTTTTTCATTGTCACTCATTTGCCTCTCATACCATTCACACAAGATGTTATTTATTAAAGTACTTTTTGGCAGGACTGTTGTGTGTAATACGTTTTGTTGTGTCTGTTTTTAGCTGCTGATTGTTGTTACTCTCCCATTGAGAGATCACACTGTAAGGGCACAACTGTGGTATGTCACATTTATGCATTGTGACTTCACAGTTTTTCAATGCATTGTTACACTGCTATTTTTTATATAAGTGCCTCAGTTGCAAAACTGACTGCACGTTCATTCTTTTGAACTGGTTGAAGTCTAATTAGTAAAGGCATATACATTTGATATATTTATTGTGGTGTGTGTGTTTTGAAATACAATGTTCACATTCAATTTAAGGGTAAAGGCATAAAACCTCCTTCCAATTACACGTTCCTCCAATTGGTTGACCATTTGTTGCTTGGTCAGTTGAGTATTTCTGAATCACTAGTTCAATAAAGTACAATAAAGTGTCTCGGACTGATTTTACATGTATAATTTGCACATGGTGTTTATAACTGTTGTTTCTAATCTAAAAGGTGTTGGTAAAGTGGGTCATCAATGGACTGAATCATTATAAATGAAGCAGAGATACAATCTGTTGTTTGGTATATTGTTAAAACTTAAGAATCAATAATTGAAGTCAACATGGAATAAACAGTTGAACAGATGCAGACAGTCTCCAATACGTATAAAAACACACCAGCATGACCTCAGAGATATTTTTTATGAAATCCAAGCCATTAGTAAGCCACTAGCAAGAACAAAAAGGCCAGTGTGTATTTCAACTGTACCGATGAAAATCTTTTAGAGGCCAGAACAAAGCTTCATAGGGCAGATGAGCTGAAGATTAACCTGTGCCAGAGTGATGGAATGAGGAAAGTGTGGTGAAAAAACAAGAACTGATCATGACCCAAAGCATACCACCTTATCTTTGCAAGTATGAAAAAATGCCAGTTGAACTGGTTCACATTGCTGTATCGATGTTATAGACGTCTATGGGTCACAAATTTCACACCGTCACTGACCACAAAGGAGCTGCAACCAAGAATTGCACATAACCACCTAAATTTGTCCACTGGTAAAAAAAAGTGTTAACTGAGGATGACCTTCTGCACTTTGTCTTCAGAGTCTTTGTTTCACTTCAGATCTAACACTTAATAAAGCAGAGAGGCCATGTAGGTCTTCAAAGACATTTCTGGGGACTAGAGAAAATGTGTGTTTTTAGTTTATTCGTGTAGAAATGGGTTTTAGTTATTTCATTATTGAATTTTGGTTGGAAACAATAGGATTAAAATCTTAAAGGTGGGGAATTTTTTTTTATTGTATTGCTATAGACAGAGCTGAGCAAGCTCCCACTGGTTAGTGTGCAACTGAAGAGGTGCTAATGTGTCAGACAGTACACCTACAAAATAAAAAACTTACTGTGAAATCAACCAATCACAAGTTTTTGGTTTATGCTCTAGCGTCAGTCAACCCGGTCTTTAATCTTGTTTTGTTGGTGTTTTCCCGGTTCTTTTCCCTGGTCCTTTTCCCGTTTATGTGTTCTTGTTTTCTCCTGTGGGCCTTCCCATGAATTTTTTTTTTTTTGGGAGGGGGGGTCCTGGGGTCTCCACCAGCTCCGGAGAAGCGGTTCGCAAAAAAATAGACCCCAGAGTCAAGGAGGAGCTCGTGAAAGGGGCCTCCACCCACGTGGACAGCAAGGGGTTCCCCGTGGAAGGGCTCTCAGGAGGGGGCTCCACACCAGAGGACAGGGAGGGGCTCCTGGTAGGGGGCTCCGCCCGCATGGACAGCGAGGGGTTCCCGGTAGGGGGCTCCGCCCCTGAGGACAGTGAGGGGCTCCCGGCAGGGGGCTCCCAGGTTAGGACTGGGACATTCAAAAGGGAGCGTCCCATGAGACCCTCCTGGACCGCCCTGGCCGGCGCTCCGCACGTCATCCAGGTGGACGCAGCTGGTTGGTGCTCACAGGGTTTTGGGACCTTTATTTTGAAGTATATTAGGTTAAGTAGTCACAGCTGTGTTGAGTTTAGGTTTAGTGTTTCTGTGCTGTCATTGGATCTTGTCTTTTGTTTTGTGAGTTGCTGTTTTCCCGGTTCTTTTCCCACTTATGTGTTCTTGTTTTCGCCTGTCTCCTTTAGTTATAGTAAACCATAGTTCTACAGTTTGGCTCTCACGCCAGTTTTGTTTTTTGTTATTTTCTGGTTAAAATAAAGAATACCAATATGATGCATTTTGACTACCCATGGTGTCAGTGTGCGTGCCCTGCATGTCAGGAGAAGGGAAAACCACATGACAGAAATGCAATTTGCAAGATAAAATATTAATATGACTGTTACAAGTTTCAAATAAAACATTTAATGGGCAATACCGTTAGCTTAGCACAAACATACTGCTAGAGGAATTGAAAGCAGTATTACTATGGACGTTTGTTTTTATAGTTTATTAACCATAATTGTGATATCAATGGTTCTAACTGATAACCTAACTCTCTTAATAATGCTTCACCACTGTTGAAAAGGTTTTGCCTGGTTCTTTCAGCGGTATAGAACATTTGCATTACACAAACTTAAAAATGGAATATTGTTCATTGTAAGGTTTGTAAGATAACCAACAGTTGTTCTTCTGTTGCATTGATTGTCAACGCTGGCCCTGAAAATCTATCTCTCTGCAGAGTCTGGTTCCAACCACAATCTACCGCACCTACTCAGGCTAATTAACTTCTTCAGACCTCCCTGATTGACTGGATTAGATGTATTTCGATTAGGCAAAGGGGCAGTTGCATCAGTTTGAAACTAAAATCAGCAAGAAAGTAGATTTCCAGGAGAGAATTGATGACTGCTGTTTAATAGCAGCATTTCAGTGATCATTTTTGATACCATTATTAGTGCACCTGAGTACAATGCTACACCCTAGATATTCTACACTCTTTCTTTGGAGTAATGCTGTATTTGGTTTCCTAAAATGTCTCGATTTTAATAAATATGTAGTATGAGTGTTTAAACAACCTCTACATGATGTGAAAGGTTCTCTAATATAGATTTAATGACATGCAGCCAAGAACCTTGTAGTGTAAACAAAAAACTGTCTAGTTATTTACAGCCTGCAGTGTATATGCCTAGACAAACCAACAGATGGCCTTGCTGTTTAATTTTATTGATGACGTTTGTGGGATACGATGTGAAATACGTTGATGCCAACATTCCAAGATGTCTAAGCAGTAGCCAAAGGTTTTGAGTTTTCTTTCTGTTCCTGCTGCACAACAAACAAGTTTGCTGATTTTCCATCGGCTAAATTTCCTAGAAACACAACATATGTTTTAGATTCCCTAAATTGTGACATCATGACAAAACAAGATGAACTTGGCCATTAATTATTGAGCTGCTTTGAAATGGTAGCTAAGAAAAGTTTTTCGTGCACTTGTCTGTGTGTGTGGGTGTTAGTTTCATGTGTGTTCTGCTGTGCATTATCAAATTTCAAGAGCTTCTATATTTGATGCTGTTGCATATTATGTAACCCAGTAAATCATTTAAATGAAGCAAAGATTTTTTTTTTTTTTTTACATTTTCTGGCATTGACTCAGTCGGTAAGTGCTGAAACAGCTGTAACCTGACACAGGCTGTTTTCTAGACAGTGGTAGATGCTTTGACATGTTGCACTACAAACCTGAAATTGCCCATTCCTGTTTTGTGGAATGAGATGTGATTTTAGACCAAAGAATCATTTTCTTTTCCCTTAACAGGTGCGATGTGGTTGGGTTTACTGCTGAGAGTTGATTATCCTCTGTTACATATATGTGCTGATTCACTCCACTGTTTTGAAGGTATTTTGTAACAGGACACATTGCTCTGTTTCAATGGATACTGTCTGTTAGCTGTTTGAAGGCAAAAATCTGGCAGCAACAAAAGTCCCTGACCAGAGATTTATGGCCTTTTTTGTGTGCGTGCACATGTTTGTGTGTTAATTTAGCCTGTTCAGTCATGCATTCCAAATTTCAAGGCACATTTGCATGTTGCGTAACCCTGTAATTCAATCAAATGGAGTGATGATTTCTTAAACCGTATTGACAAGCATGTCGTATACTGGCAATGAACAGAAATCATAAAACTATGCATAAGCGCACCGGGTTTCTCCTGTGCTGCAGACTCTAATTTTATCCTTGGGGGGGGGTTGTGTGTGGAGCACGCACAGCGGCATCAAACCGTTAGCTAGTCTCTTTTAAATTCCCACAAACATGAGCGTGATGTCAGGCCCTTATCTTCTCGCGTTGGCCTGTCTCGATGATTAATGTTTAGGTACTGTGTGACTGGAATGGATTGCTAATGCACTCACAAACACCACAACTGAACAGGTGCAAGATATGCAGAACCACTAGCGACAGCTGACAAATCTGGGCTGTTTCTGTGCTGCTATTTACCCGTGTTGCTTAAAATAGAAGAGAGTTGTATTTGGATTTATTGTAAACATATGCAAATCTAACTTTCTAATGAGGCACTAACAAACAATAAAACAAAAGGGGCTCAGTTTTGTAACGAATGGGGTCATTCAGAGGAAGACATCACCCAGAGTAAGACCCCCAAATGATGTGGCTAAATCTAATCTCTACATTACCATTACTAAATGTTTATGACCAAATGTGTGGTGAAATTTCATCTGCATCAGCACATTCCTGGGATTTATTGCCCCATAAAATGTTTAAGGTCTATTATTTCACATTGGCTAATAAAGATCTATGCATTTATATTACACTGTGCAAGGGAAGTTGTTAAAAATATGATCATGGGGGGCTTGTGGAAAGAGCAGTACGCAGCAAAATTATTCTTTTATTTATTTTAGTATTCTTTTGAAGTGAAGATGTTAGGCCTTTGGGGTAAGAAGCCCTCCCATAATAGGAGCACAAAAATTCCTTCAGTCTATTGACCCATAAATGTTATTTTCTGCACAAGGACACAAAGTTGTTCACTGGAGTTTTTATACTGCTACTACTATATAATAACAACAACAATAATCATCATCATTGTTATTAATAATAATAACAGCAACAACAACAGTAATAATAGTAATAATAATAATACACAATTGACACATGGTTTCTATCATTCATTTTGCCTTTTGTCAGACATTAAAATGAAGTAAAAACTGATAAGGCTTTAATTGTGTTCTAAAATGTAATATTACCTTTTGTTGAGCTTTAATTATTAACAGAACATGAGATATACTTTATACATTGTGAAAACCTGCATAACAAACTTACAAGCAATATTCTGCTTAATATGTATGTATGTATGTATAAAATCCTAATTTAACCAAACCCTAATATCAGTCATGCTGATACGTTCCTGTAGACTGGCTTTGTCTGAATTAGAGTTGAACTGTATGCTAAGTCCCATGTGTTCACATGCTGTTCCTTGTTCCCTTTCAGTGCTGCCTGCTGCTCTTGTTTGGCATGTGTACAGCGTTCTCATTTTTAAACATTAACCTGCCTGGAGACTGCAGATGAAAAATACATCTGGCACATTTACATAAAATACTAAGTTCATGTTCTTAAATAAACCAAGTTTAACTGTAATTAATTCTGAAAAACTAATATTACAGCTTCCCAAGTGAATTTTTTCATAGTGCTTCATGTACTTGCCTGGTCTGGGGAAAAAGCTTTCAGACATGAGTAATGGAATCTGTGCTCAATGGAGTGTAATAAACTACCTGCGCTCTCAAAGCGTCAGATCGATCGGCAGGAATCAAGCAAAGATATAACACAGAAAACTGGTCTGAGCTGCTGAAGCTGTGATCTGTTTTTGAGATTAATTGGCTGTAGCATATCGGGATGTTTGGTGGATAAGTGGTTGTCTGAGTGTGTGTGGTTGGGTGTGTTGATGTGGGCTATGAATTCAGTCCTTCTAGTGAAATGCATGATAGGTTCGCTTCAGCCTTGCCCGTTAAGCATAAATAGACATGAGCGAGAAATTGTGACTCATACCAATATGTTTGCTGAGATGGAAGCATGAAGCAGCAGTATGTCTCACCTCAGGGGACTAAACATGTCTACACTTGTTTTAGTCCAACTGCTGACCATGTCAGTGTGTGTATTTAGTTCAGCCTTAAATTAGAGCCCTCCCTTAATCAGCTCACGGCCCATCACTGTCACTTCTGAACTAAAATAGCTCTGAAAGCGATCTAAAACCTAGATATTTTCTCACATTCGCTGAAAGTTTAACTCTTTAACCTCTAGACGTCTAGAGCAATGGCATTGACAATGATATGATTAATTGTCTTGTAAATTAAATAACTATTACACATTTTATATATCTGACTTTTATCCTGGTTGTTTTGATGTCAACAAATAAAAACCTGGGAAAAATGTTGTTTTTTTTATTGTTGATGTTGGAACCAAATCTTTTCATTTTCCTAGCTGCTCTTTAGTCAGGGTTAAAATTTCATAATGAATATACCAATAGAAATAGTTAAAAATCACCTACAGTGAAAACTTGTTCCATTCCTTCTACACCGAAAGGTAAGAAACAAATCATTCTCCTGTAAAGTGATCAAATACAAATGATGCATTAATTAAATTTTTAGAATAAGCAAGCTCAAGCATGGAACTGCAGGCGCAAATGGACATTTGACCCACCACGTTTCAAACTGCTGGGATGTAGATTCATCACTTTTAGGCCGAGCTCAGGCCACTTATTTAAAAAAACCTCTCCCTAACCATACAGACAACAACAGGTCAAAATACACCACTTATAAAATATTTATTGGAGATGTAATCATATTATAGACATGACAGTGACTAAATGTGATGCTGAAAGTTAGTTTTAGTCAGTCAGTGGCCAAGTTATCTTTTGAATCCGTTCAAAAAACGAATAACGAGCCGCTATTCGTTTTTTGGTGGGACAAACGTATGGTGGGACAAACGTAGGGCTTGAAGTACTGAGCTTTGAAAATCTAAATTATACCTTTAAAATTAAGTGGCTCATCAGTCTATTGAAATCAGAAGAATCCATATTCTTTTCACTTGCTTTGTGTTCACTCGACTGTACTAAAAATGTCTACAGTTACATTTTATATGGAAATGTAGCTAAATTTACAGTAATATTTATGTTACAAAATTAGTAGATTATATTTTTCTTAATTGTTTAGCACAAAAATGTATGAAAAATTATATTTTGCCATGAAAAAAGCACAAAAAAAAGAAGAAAAAAGCGGAGGATATCTGTGGTTTCCACAATTGAAGAGCAAATTTCCAAAACTCACTCATTCCAAAAGCTTCTTTTTTTTCCGGAAAATTCATATTCAATGTCATAAAATTATGTAGAAGTTTAATATTTATATCCTACTTCATGACACAGAATAGATCCATCTTTGTTTATGATCTACTGCTTGTAAGACCTGGGTAAGTAAGTACCACTGGTGAGTGGACTGAGTGAGTTTTGGAAATTCTCCTAATCTTGTACCGTGTATTATGCAGGACTGAGTGAGTTTTGGTCAGTTATACTATTGCACATAAAGAGGAAATGTAAAAATACGCCAATGGTAGTGTTACCTAAAAAATCACAAAAAATGGACTGAGTGAGTTTTGGAAATTTGCTCTTCATTTATGTATATCTATGCATATTTAAATAGATAACATATGTTTATCTTTAACAAAATCAAGCCTTTGAATGATGTTAGTTATAATATTTATTCCATTGTGCAGAGACAGGATTATACAGAACAGATTACTGAAATCTCACTGTTTAATTGTTTAATCAGGAAAATATACAGTACCAGTGAAAAGTTCCTACATTTGCATGTATTCTCTTTTATATTTACCAAAAATACACTCAATATCTTTTGCTAACAAATAAATGCAGTAAGTTCAACCAGGAAAATATGAACTTTCTATTCATCACCTATAAAAAAAACCCACCTAATATAATTATAATGATAATGTGAGGCTCCAGGCCCCCCCAACCTCAAGTTTGGGACAAATGGGTAGAAGATGGATGGATGATAATGTGGATCTCCAGATGAGTGTTGGATATTTAAGGAGCTATTAAGTGCTGAAACAGTAACGAGTGCATTTAAAGTTAAAGGACAGTCTAGAAT
>JBBJLS010071565.1:0-11018 GCA_037577275.1 Bryconaethiops microstoma
ACGAGATCTGCACTTTAACCTTGGGATACTAACATGAGAGTGAGGTGGGGGTGTGTGTGTGTGTGTGTGTGTGTGTGTGTGTGTGGGTGTGAGAGAGAGTGTGTGTGTGTGTGTGTGAGAGAAAGAGCGAGCGTGTGTGTGTGTGTGTGTGTGTGTGTGTGTGTGTGAGAGACAGAGAGAGAGTGTGTGTGTGTGTGTTCACCAGTTATTAGTGTTAGAATCTTCAGTGCTGAACCTCCAGATCTCTCCGGAGTGACGTGGTGCTTTAGTGGAGAGGAGTCAGGCGGCGCGACCGTGTGACAGCTGCTCGTGTTCTCCTCACTCAGACTCCAGCAGAAGCTGCTCCAGGCTCTACTGCTCCGTGGATACGTCGCACACTCAGAGCTCTTGTTATTGCTCGTCTCCATGGTGACACTCTTCTACTGTCTCCTACCTTCTGGTGTGGAGGAGGACGGGTTCCCCTTTGAGTCTTGGTTCCTCCTGAGGTTTCTTCTTTGTTGCCTTTGGCTCTCTTGGGACTCGAACCCTTGATCTCTTAAGCTGCTTTGTGACAACATCAGTTGTAAAAATCACAATACCAGTAAAACTGACTTGACTTTGGGTTCCCAGTGGAGTGGCTGTCTGAGCATTGATACTGTCGTCAGAAGACCAAGAGCGTGTTTGTGAGTTTCACCTTAGTAGCATCAAGTGATGGAGGGAGACCTATAGGCCACATTTTTACATTTTTTTTATTTTCCTTTACACCATGACAGATAATCCTATGTGCAATTTTACTTGGGTGCAATTTTTATTTCTACTTTATAACTATTACTACTGGGATAAATGTGCAATTTAACTGTAAAAGTTTTCAGGTGAATTACTACCTGTTACTCCATTTCTACCTGTGTGTGTGTGTGTGTGTGTGTGTGTGTGTGTGTGTATGTGTGTATCCACAGTGTTCTAATATTCATTTATATATCCACTCTGTACATACTGTATATACATATCTAAGTTTACATATAGTTTACACATATACATATATAACCATTTTTACAATACACATGCACATATTTTTCTTTTATTCTATTTTTATATTCCTACATTATATAGTGCACATTTTATACTGTCCTGTTGGTTTAGTATTTTATTCTACTTTATTCTATACCATTGTTTTTAATATTTTTTGTATTGTTTCTGTCCACTTTCTGCAAAGACAATGCAAATTTCTCACTTGTGGGACTAATAAAGGTTTATTTTATCTCATCTTATCTTACAGTTACTTATTATACCACATTTTATAATTACTATCATTTCATTAAATTACATACTTAGAGCTGCATGCGCTGCTTAAATTGTTTGATAAAAGCACTCATAAGTGGAACTAAATGTGTTCAAGCTAAACACAATCAGCTAAAAACATTGAAGTCATTCCTGAATAATACATGCAGACACACTGAAGTGTGTATAAACTATTACTACTAATAATAATAATAATAATGGTGCATTCATTCATTTTCGGTGACACTTAATCCTTACCAGGGTCGCGGGAACCTGGTGTATATCCCGGGGTCTACAGGCTCGAGGCAGGGACACACACACACACACATACACACATACACACACATACACACATACACACATACACACACACATATATATATAAAAAGATAAAAAATAAAAAAAACAAGACCCTTCTGAATTTTCAATCCCAACTGTATTACATTTACATACACAGCAGGGAGTTGGTCAGTGGAGGTGGGTATAGAGGGCATCAGAAACCGTATCATGCTAAACATATAGTTCAGTGTAGATTTTAAAATCAATACAATGTTCATATCAAGGCCTTTCTTTTAAAAACACAAAGTGAGATGAAGACATCCACGACGAAATTCATCAAGCTGTAACAGTATCAAAAGAATTCGTTTTTTCCAGCCAATGCATTCTGATCTGCCACAAAAGGAAACTGTCCTATGTGCACCGAGACAACCGGTATATACATAGCTTACATCAGAAGTACAGGAAAATGTAACACATTTACGGAGGGTAACAAAGTGTGATTACGAGAGACATCTCTCTCTCCGACACGTTTTACTGTCCTTCAGACACGTTTTCACCCTGAACAGTTGAGATCAGCTAAGGGACCTGGCTAGCAGTTCGGCTACCTAAAAGTGCCAAAACAAGAATTTGCGCCAGATTTTTTTAAATTAATCAACAGAAACGACTCACTTCAAACTGCATTAATAGCAGCAGAGAAGTCCACTTGAGTGAAAACCAGCAGACTTACACTCTCAAACTAACACTAGTTCCAATCTCCTAACGCCGTGTGTTTATTGCCTGATTCCTCCTCCGCTCAGCAGAGTGAGGCGACGTCACAATGGCACCGTTCTATTAATGGATCTCTAAGGGCAAAATTTTCCATTTTAAAATGATCAAAACTTGGCTCCTGATCAAGCGATTAAAAACTTATATACATGTAACTGATATAAATGAACGTTTTAGCGTTGGAACGGTTCCAAAATTCCACGCCAGCTCAGACAAGAAGAGGCGTCTTGTTTTTGGGTAATAATAATGAGAAGTAATAATAATAATCAAACTTAAGAACAATAACAACAGTGTGATTACTGAGACAATTACACTTATTAAATTTAAAAAATCCAGGCATTTTAGCACATTTACTTAAACCTTCTCCAGAATACAACAAATACAAATCTCAGTTTACAATATTTGTCAAGTCTGAACATCTGCTGATGCTGATATGACGGCACATCACTACTACAAATGCTATCCCAAACTACTTTGATGGTACCTTGATATTTTGATCTCTCTCTGAATGGGGCACCATATCAGGCAAACCAATCAGTACAGACGACATTTGCATGCATCAGTCTTAAAAATACAATAACAGTTGTTTCAAAAGTTATTTCTAATTTAAAAAAAAAAGCTTAGTAAACAGTCCGATTAATTATGCTTGTTTAGTTACATAGTCCAATGTCTCAAGTGGACCAAAGGGTGGGGGGCAAAAAAAATCAAATACGACAAAAATGTAGTATATAGTATCATTAGGATTCGTAATCTCTTGATAATAGGGCAAAACATCAGAAGAATATGGGACCTGAAAGCGCCTCCTCTTACGAAAACAGTTGTGTTCTAAACAAGCAGTATTGTCTACTAAAAAAAACCTATGAAAAATCTCTGCTCAGAAAAACCTGTAATTTATTGTTATCCTATCATAACGTCTCCCTGACAACCTCTTGCAATCATACGTAAAAGTTTACTGTGGAAGCGATGTAGATCTTACCAGCTGATCCACAGCCTCGTTGCCCACCAGCGCCTCTCCTACAAACAGCACCAGGTCCGGAGTGTTGACAGCAATAAGCTTAGCCAAAGCTGTCATCAATGGGGCATTATCCTGCATACGCCCAGCCGTGTCAACCAGCACGACATCAAAACTCTGATTACGAGCTGACAGAGGGAGAGAGATATTATATATAAGACACATTTATATAGGTGTACACACATTTATATAGGTGTAAAACAACAGTTCTACAATAGTAAATGTCTTCAGAACGACTGGGCTGTGATTTTTTTTGGAGAAACTGTAAGGTACATCATATGAGATATATATATACATACATATACACACACATACACACATACACACATACACACATACACACATACATACATACATACATACATACATACATACATAGGGGGGGGGCGGGATACACCCAATACACAATTCTATGGAAGAACTATGTACATTGTCTTAGCATACAGAATATATAGACAGTAAATCATGCTAGTTTTGGGTGGTACAGTTAAAATAACATACATTCTAAGGTTGTTTCAACTGGAATCTTTTGTTCTTTTTCCTTCATAATTGCACCAAAAAGAAACTGTATTGCAAATATTAACCTGACAGAAATCGAATTTCCATACAGGAAACTATTAATTACTTACTCTTTATGGATTTAAAACTCTCAAAACGATCTGAAGCATCCAGCAAATAACATCAAAAACATACATCGCAACATATACCGTACTCTATGGGTTATCATGGATATAATGCTCCTGTAACAAAAACACCAATCAGCCATAACGTGAAAACCGCCTCCCTAATATTGTGTCATGCTTGTGCTGCTACAACAGCTCTGACCCATTGTGGCATGGACTCCACGAGACCTCTGCAGGCAATGCTGGGATATCTGGCACCAAGACGCTAGCAGCAGATCCTTTAAATCAGCGCGCCACGGACCGGCGTCACGTAAAAAACAATATTTTCACGGACCGGTATAGATACAACTAAAAACAGTGTGTGTAAAAATACAACTCGCCATTCTCCTATGAGCCGGTGACTAAAAGGAGCGTTTTTTCAAAATAAAAGATCTCCAAGAGTCTGATAATCAGTAAAAAAAAACAAAAACATTTTTGTTCCGTCTTTCTGTGCGGCCAGATCCAACACATGGTCACTTGCTGTCTTGAACAGGTGCCATTTTTCGTCCGTCAGTGGTTTTAACGTCGTGGTAGATTGGTGTATATTTTGCTAAAGTGAAAAGCAATATATCTACTCATTGCAACTTGCTACAATCAGTTCAGTGCACAGTGGAGTGTTACCATATGCAATAGCCTCCATTGCAATGCCAGCAGCATCCTTTCCATAACCCTTCTCAAACAGCTGGACAACTGGGCGCCCACCATGCTGCTCTGGTGGGTGAAGAGAGCTGAGCCGTCGCTGGTGTGTTCGCAGTTGCTCCACGGCTCCGGCTCGAAATGTATCACATGCAGCAATCAGCACAGTGAAGCCATTCTCAATCAGCCAATAGGAAATCTGTAATTGGACATCGCACGTAATTATGATCTCCATGCTTACAGAAACCATAGACATTATGTTAAGACCTAAATTACACATTAATTTTGTGCCAAGCCACTAGAACTTGATCGTTTATCACATCTTGAAGCCACTACACTCAAAGGAGCAGGATAGTGAATCTTAAGATACTATTTAAAACACTTATTCTTTAAATTAAAACGTTAACAAAAACACCATCATTTCCTGACATTGTTTTTGTTAACGAAAAATGCATGTCTAGTCAAACAACTTGGGCTTGGCGTTTAGGAGTAAAGGGTTACAAACTGAAGGGTGTTGTCGGTGACGCAGATTTCCTTGAAATAATGGAGTTGGCGTACATGACGAGGGCATTTTTTGAAAGTGGCCCTCATTTGCCTTTCGTGAAGATGAAAGGTAACATTAAGGTTAGAGCAGCCCTGATGAAACTGTGGTCTGACCTTGGCAAGATTGGTGGACTTCCCAACTCCATTCACCCCACAGAAGGTAATGACGAAGGGTTTGCGTTGAGCGCGTGCTTCCAGTACATCCCTTAAAATGTCTACCCGGCGTTTCGGCTGCAGGATTTGCACCAGAGACTCCTGCAGAGCTTGTTTCACCGTAGAGGCCACAGCTAGTGAGTGAGAAAGAAACAGAAAAGAGAAGATATGAAGAGGGGATAGGGGGGAAAAAGACAATAAGGTGACTGTGCTCAGACAGATAAAGTATGTTTCTGGTATAAAGCAGACTTGTCCAGGTGTACTCACTGGTGAAAGTGCCCATGACCTTCCCTTCCAGTTTTTTGGCCACGGAATCACATAGCCGAGAGGCAATTTCGGCTGCTACATTCTTAGCTTAAAAAGAAAAAGCCAGTGAACAAATTGTACTGAAAGTTGGGCTGTACAACATATTGTCTTTTAACTATTACAGTCATATAATTCTCTGCAATACTGAGATCACAGAAGGCTGCAATATGCAAATGAGCCTCCAACCAATCACTGTTTCTGGCAGGGTGGCCAATCACAGCTTCAGGAGAACGTTACTGCATGTTCTGATTAATTGAGGTGTTCATACAATCTGACATAAGGCAAACAATTTTAACCAAATCTTTAACCATTAAGGTCATTGTTTGGCTGAAGTTCTTTTAAAAGGGCTCAATGTTCTACATTTGCCTTCTATTTCATTTTTCCCCCCTGAAGTTTAATGGGTTTGTGTACTAACAAGTTTTCATTCCTTATATGACCAATTTCAATCCATATAATTACAAAGGCTGTCTTTGTTTCTGTGCCTTTAAGTATGATATATGTAACCGATCTCTTTTCTGACTGCCTGCCCTGTATTGCAGCTAATTACAAAAAACTGCCTTGGGCTGAAACGCTTCTTAGATCTTCATCATGAACTGTGAGCTAAATAAGGAGACATTTTTAAAAATGTGGGTTTTGTGAAAACAGGTTGTTTTTGCAGGTTAGTTGGATGGACTGTAGAGTGTATTTACATACTTTAAGCCTTTTTAATTCCAGAAGAGTGATGATACAGTTCCTTTTATACATTGTAATGTATTTCAATATGTAGAGGAATAATAAAAATTAATATTTTGTCCATATTGTGCAGCCCTAACTGAAAGCCACCTTGTCATCATAAAGCTAAGGATGCTCGCGTACGTCCTTAACAAATTACTTTTAAATAAATAGATTGGCTAAAATGATGCATCTTATGTGTTGTTGTGACAACTTAGGTCACAACATTTTCAGAACATCTAGTTCACGGATCAATTTGTATGTTCTATTATGAAAAGACCATAATTCGCACTTTCCCATATCAAATACTGTGGAAGTATCATGTCATCACATTTTGTTTCTATTTCGCCTAAATGTCGTCTCACGATGGTATTGTTTCATAATCATCATAGCTGAACATGATTTCAGAGGTCAACCCTTCTCACAAGAACGCTTAAGATGCTACTCATACACTAATCAGAAACTCAAACCAGCACACAATTTGTAGTGACATGAAAATACAACAATGACGAGTTGTCAGGAATTTACTATTACTTTCAAAAGGCAGAATCTCTGCAAAACTCACCAAAATGATTATTTCAACTTATAGTTATTTCAATTATCAGTGGAAGTGTTTAAACTGATACTCATTCCACCATCATTATCAATATCACAGGCTTTTCGCCCCATTATTTGAATCATACAATCACAAATAACATCTCTTTCAGTGCACAGCTGACTACACCATAGTTGAGAGTCACGTGCTGTGTAGTGGAGAAGGTTGCCGTACCAATGAGGTGGTCCTTCATCTTCTCTAGCACTGGCTCCATATCTTGCTGAGACAGAGTCTTCGAGCCAACTAGCCCTTTCAGCATTCCAAACATGCCACCGAAAACCTTTCTGCCCCTGTGAAAACATATCAGACTCGTTTATTGTGAAACTCTAATAGGTTTAGCAAGTACACAGTTGAAAGCTAAAGTAGGGGAACCCCTGGTTAAATGACATTTTTTCAATTTCCCAAGTAAAACACAACACCTGCATGAAGCAAATGACACATTTTTGCAAAGTGTCATGCATAAATACTATTTATTTCATGAGTGTGTTTCATGTCAAGTAGGTTCATTGTCATTTTAACCAGTCTGGTGGCTTTTGCAGCTGTGTGCTAGTGCAGTGGGGTGAAGGCAGCTGATGCCAACAGACTGAAAAAAAGCTGATTAAAAAGGCTGGTTCTGTCCTGGGTGTCAAACTAGAGACCCTGGCAGAGGTGTCTGAGAGGAGAATGCTGAAGAAGCTTCCCCTCCCACCCCATGCACGCGTCCTTGATAGCCCATCGGAGCACATACGGCAAAAGACTCACTGCCTCTAAACGCAGGACGTCACAGTAAATCCTCTCTGCATGTGGTAATAAGACTCTATAACTCCTACTCGCTCTGTAGGTGATCTTTTTCAGTCTTTATGTCATTCTGTAACATTCTGCGAACTTTTATTCCTTCTTGTTGCACTAAGCATGCTAAAGAAAAATAAATAAATAAATAATGGACCACACTGTTCCGCAAGAACAAAAACAGATACACCACGACTCTGAATGAACACAATATGATGACAGATACTGTTCTCCAGATGCGGGGAGTTACGTGTGCAAAAATGCAGAACAGAAGTAGACAGCAATAAATATAGTGGTGCAAATATAGCAGCAGCAAGAGTGCAGTATAATAAATAGAAGCGTATTGACGTGGGCAATTAAAGTCGGAGTTGTTCGTTTAAGGCAGAAAGGATCAGTGAGTCTGTGCATTGTGTTAGGAGGAGCAGAGGGAAGTTCAGGGGAGGGGTGTGTTGGTTGTGTGTGTGTGGGGGTACAGTTTAATGTTTCAATTCTGGTTGAGGAGTCTGATCTGAGGGCCTGGTCTCTGCGGCCAGCCGAGATCACAGAGCTTCTTGTTCGTATCTTACTATGAAGTGTTATATACTATGTATGTACTAAAAAATTTTTAAAAAGATAATATGAAAAGGCCTGGGCACCCTTTCAATCAAACCCAGTCAAAGAGAACGGTCTCCAAAACAGGATCTGGAGACCAAGAACAGTCTCTGCTCATAGACCGAGAAACAAAAGCCCAAATCACTGCCAAGAACCCACTAGAAGATTGGGCTGCCACAGGAATACTGATGCTCAACCTAGAACTAATCAAGGAACAAAAGTTTATTTTAAAATGCCCTTTCTCGACTTTAAGATTAATTGCAGTTTTGCAATAATGCAGCACAACCTCTGAATAGCAGAGTGGACAGACTAATTTAAAAACTGTTGTTTTCTGTGGTTTGAAAAAAAGATTCCGAATACAAAATACAGAAACTAATACCAATGCAATTTAAGTATTCACATTATTTCAGCCACATAACTTGACAGGTGTTTTCTCTGTTTCTTTAAATCTGACAAAACATGTCTTTCCAAGCGTCCACTCATGCTGGAACTACTTTGAGAACAAACATACATTGAGAACACAGCTTTTTTTTACTTAATTCGCAAAAACAATAATAATAAAAAAATAAATAATAGATCGCTCAAGGTTGTGTATTTTTGCAGATATCATGACTACGATGTACGAAATCAGTTTGTAAAAATTCACCCCCCCTTCTGTTCTGTAGTTGAAATAAATCTAAAGGAAGGAGATATTTCCATTCAAAGGATAGAAGAAAATAGAACTGCTTTAAAAATCTGTGTGGCTTCATGAATGGAAATCAGTCCCAAAGGTCATATTACTAGACATCTTTTGTAAGGCCTTACCCCTTCCCACTGTTCCTAGCAGCTACTACTCTCTCCTCTTCTTCCTCCTCTTCTTCCTCCTCCACTTCCTCTGAGGTGTCGTAGTCCACGTCAGGCAGGTCACCCTTCATGGAGTCCACCTTAATTTGCTGAGAAAGAACATTGTCTCATCAATTACTGCCCTCTGAGGACTGACTTTCTGTGAATAGGTCTGGACGTATGTCACATAACAGAACACGTAAAACATAAAGCTTAACTTAATACATACCGGTTCAGCAGGAGCCTCTGTGTCTTGGCCCTGGTTGTTGTGGGAACCATTGCTATTGGTTCCGCTGTAGTCTAGATTCTTGGTGCTGGTACCACCCATTTCCCAAACTCGGTTCTCCTTTCCCTTTGGCTTTTGAGGCTTGGGGGACTTACTGTCAAGAACAACAGCAAAAACAAAGCAGATTTCTTTACAGTAAGCTATAAAAGTGACTTTTCCAGTGTTTTAACAATCACTAAGGGTGACTGACAGAACTAGCAGGATTAGAAGTGCTCCATTCATTTAATTAAATGTACATTGTACATTTGATTTATGATGTTTCATCACACATTTAAATAATGCCATCGAGATTTCCTGCCAGTATGAAGTTTTATGCACATAAATAAATGTGATTAGCAATTTTAATTTATTCTTTTCGTCCACAAGTCAAACATGGACAAACTGGCTTCATATTTATCTTTATTCTGCAGCCAACACGATTTTGAACTACCATAAAATACAATTACACAATCATATGTGGGCAATCCAGGAAAGTTTGTTTGGAGTGTGTAATTAAACATTACTCTATTAAACCTACATGCACTAGAGCACCAGGTTAAAAGGTGCGCGAGGTCACGTCTGTCTTACATTTACCCTCAACACAACTGATGAAAATGCACTAACTTCGCTTGTAGTGACAAAATATGCTCATGAAATTGAAAGACTGCAGGAAGTTATGTAATTTTCTTAAATAACTGTCGCCTGGCAATTATGCTATAATTACTCGTTTTACTCGTGCAAATAAATTGTTAGCAGCATTTCCGAGCAGTCGTGAAATCGTCTGCAGTTCTGTGTGTTTAACAAGCCTTTGGCTATTACAACTTTCTACAAATTAGTCAAATCTACGAGGTAGAGCAGGAGCATTATAGAAGAATTGTTTTAAGATCGTTTTATGCAGAAAATGTTTTTCGATCTAAAATTTTGCATCACGTTACACTTACGTATATAATAATGACTTAAAAATCTGTATATAGTAAAGGCTCATAATGCATGTGCAATGCAATTTTTTCAGTACTTTCATTAAAGCTCTTAATGTATTCATTTCACAAACCCACAAATAAACTCCTTTTTTTTAAATTTTTTTAAAGAGGGACAACATGCAGTTATTCTTACGCCACATAATCACATGCATACTTAGTCTTTTCTGCTCGTCCGCCTGTTTGCTTGCGAAAGAATTCCGCGCGGTTCTTCTGAATGATCTCCTCTTGTGTCAGACCCTGGTTCCCATTCTCTACTGCTTTCTCAGAGATGTTCTGAGGTCCAGACTTGGAATGTTCCCCACCAGCAGCTTCAGCTAAGGCAGAGGGGGAAAAAAAAAAAAAAGTTTCATATAACAAGGCCACCTTGCTCATGCTCTCACTGTTCATTAGGCCGCACACAGCTAGGAGCCACAGCCTGGCCTTATAGCAGGCAAGCTTCAAAAGAGTTCTGCTTGAACCCCCTGCGTCAGCTGGTAGTTCATCAAAAACTTCATGCAGACAAACTAACACCATTGCTGCAAGTTGATTAGCCAATTTTCTGTACTAATGACTTGTCAAGCATTATAGTACTCAAGCATCATAATTTGCAACAAGTATTCATGGAAAGAATTAATGCTGAATGTTTTACAGTTAAAAAAAAAAAAAAAAAAAAAAAAAAAAAGGCAGCAACACA
>JBBJLS010071566.1:0-11018 GCA_037577275.1 Bryconaethiops microstoma
GTAAAGAGGCAGGTGAGGTACAGTGAAGTAGAGAAGCAGGTGAGGTACAGTGAGGTAGAGAGGTGGGTGAGCTACAGTGAAGTAGAGAAGCAGGTGATGTACAGTGAGGTAGAGAGGCGGGTGAGCTACAGTGAAGTAGAGAAGCAGGTGAGGTACAGAGAGGTAGGTGAGGTACAGTGAAGTAGAGAAGCAGGTGAGGTACAGTGAGACAAAGAGGCTGGAGAGCTACAGTGAAGTGGAGAAGCAGGTGAGGTACAGAGAGGTAGGTGAGGTACAGTGAAGTAGAGAAGCAGGTGAGGTACAGTGAGATAGAGAGGTGGGTGAGCTACAGTGAAGTAGAGAAGCAGGTGAGGTACAGTGAGGTAGAGAGGTGGGTGAGCTACAGTGAAGCAGAGAAGCAGGTGAGGTACAGTGAGGTAGAGAGGTGGGTGAGCTACAGTGAAGTAGAGAAGCAGGTGAGGTACAGCGAGGTAGAGAGGTGGGTGAGCTACAGTGAAGTAGAGAAGCAGGTGAGGTACAGTGAGGTAGGTGAGGTACAGTGAGATAGAGAGGTGGGAGAGTTACAGTGAAGTAGAGAAGCAGGTGAGGTACAGTCAGGTAGAGAGGCAGGTGAGATACAGTGAAGCAGAGAAGCAGGTGAGGTACAGAGAGGTGGGTGAGGTGCAATGAAATAGAGAAGCAGGTGAGGTACAGTGAGGTAGAGAGGCAGGTGAGGTACAGTGAAGTAGAGAAGCAGGTGAGGTACAGTGAGCTAGAGAGACTGGTGAGCTACAGTGAGGTGGTGGGGTAGAGAAACAGGTGAGGTACATTGAGGTGGTGAGGTAGAGAGGCAGGTGAGTACAAAAAATAAATGTAAAAGCACTGAATAAAGAGCCTGTCCCTTTCTTCCTCCTCAAATGCTGGGTTGTAATTTAATCTGAAGTACAAATGAATCCTGATTGTACTGAAGTGCAAAGGGCTCGTGTGCGGGACGTTTATGTTCACTTGTGTGGAAAAAACCCATAGCGTCAGGAATACACCCCCGCGCGTGTCTGTGCGCGTGCGTGCGCGTGAGCGGGTGGGAGCGCGAGGGAAGGAGGTGGGCTGAGCTCTCGATGGGATCAGTCGGTGCGGAGATGACAGCGGTTTCCCGTGCAGTGCGCTTCAGGCTCTGGGTTTAGTGGGTTCAGTGGGCTCAGTTGGGGTTTTGGAGGTTTAGGGGATTTCAGCTCGAGCCCAGAGGAACCAGGCACCGGGATGGGCTCAGCAGCGTCCTCAGCGCACCGGAGCATTCACCTGGAGGTGGACGGCAGGGCTCAGAAGGTGAGAGGGTCAGGGCTGGACAGGGGCTGTACACTGACTCTTCCGATTTAGGTATTTGGGTTCACACGTCTGATTTAGGTTCACTTGTCTAATTAAGGTATACATGTTTGATTTAGGTTCACTTGTCTGATTTAGGGTTAATTGTCTGATTCAGGTTTACATGTATGATTTAGGTTTACATGACTGATTCAGGTTCACGTTTAGATTCTCCTAAATATCGTAGTGTGTGGCTGGTTCTGGGAGAGTTTGGTTGGGTTTGTTTTTGTCTGATTGTTTTTGTGTTTGGTTGGGTTTGTTTTTGTCTCATTGTTTTTGTGTTTGGTTGGGTTTGTTTTGGTCTGGATGGTTCTGTGCCACTTTAGTTGGGTTTGTTTTGGCCTGGTTGGTTCTGTGCCACTTTAGTTGGGTTTGTTTTGGCCTGGTTGGTTCTGTGCTAGTTTGGTTGGGTTTGTTTTGGTCTGGATGGTTCTGTGCTACTTTAGTTGGGTTTGTTTTGGTCTGATTGGTTCTGTGCTACTTTAGTTGGGTTTGTTTTGGTCTGATTGGTTCTGTGCTACTTTGGTTGGGTTTGTTTTGGTCTGATTGTTTTTTGTGTGAGTTTGATTAGGTCTGTTTTGGTCTGTTAGGTTTTGTGTTAGTTTGGTTGGGTTAGTTGGGTTTGGTGTGGTTGGTTTTATGTTACTTTGTTAGGTTTGGGGTTTTTTTCTGATTGGTTTTGTGCAAGTTTGTTTGGGTTTGTTTTGGTCTAATTGGTTTGACTGATTTTGTGTGAGTTTCGTTGGCCTTTTCATGGTTGTTTTGGTCTGACTGTTTGTGTCTGTTTAAATGGAATATAGTTTGTTTTGCTTTGGTCTGACTCGTTCTGAGTGAGCTTGGTTCCATTGGTTTGTGGTGAATTTGGTTGGGTTTGTTGAGTTTGCTTTGGTCTGACTGGTGTTTGGTTTATTTGGTTTGTTTTGGGCTTATTGGTTTTAGGTGAGTTTGGTTAGGGTTGTTGGATTTGTTTTGACCTGATTGGATCAGGGTGAGTTTGGTTGGATCTGTTTGGCTTTAGATGGGTCTGATTGGTTAGGGTGGGTTTGACTGGGTTTAGTTGGGTCAAAAAGAGTACTGCTCAACGTGACCCACAGAGTAAATTTACGTTCTTGTAGAAATATCTGCTTTAGAAAGTGTGAATTATATCACAGTTGCAGGTATATTTTATGCTCAGTATACTTTTAAGATGATCAGACATCAGGAAGCAGTGAGATGTTTAGACATTTGTAACATTCTTCTGTGGATTTTCTTGTTAGTAGGAATATTATTTGAAACATTATTCGCACCTTGTGGGATGCGCTGTGTAGTGAGGAAAGCAACTAAAAACACTTTTAAGAACTGATATGCTATGTATTCAGACTTTTGGAGGATTGGCTGTCTTTCTCGAGCATGCATGTTTTCCTGATTGTATTTCAAATTGAGTTTCATTTGTTCCCTGAGAGACTCTTCTAGAAGCTCTTTAGTTCAGCTTTCCAGACGGGCAGCCAGGTGCAAGTGTCGAACAAATGCAAATTTGAGATTTCACGTCATGCCTGCAGTTCCACCCACAGTTCAGTCCAGAGATTAAACAACACAAAGCTCTCCTCATAAATGATCTGATCACAAGTCTGAAAGATTTCGTTCCACTAAATCCACAAGTGGTGTCAGTAAAATGGAGAGAGATGAAGAGGAAGCAGGATAGAGAGATCATTTGTCATTTGATTGACAAGGTTTCATTTGGAGTTCTGATCTGTTCAGTTTCACTGATCTGGGGCTGCCGAAGGGAACATTAATATTTCTCAAACACAGTAACACAAAGTATTATGTGCAGTTCTGGGACTTTCTCCTTATGTGTTTTCATATTAGCTTTCTGGCATTGACAACTCTTACAGTCTGGGGATCAGTCAGTGTATGGTTCTGTTTACTGAGCATCCTCACTAAAAGACATTTCATTAGAGATACTCACTTTTAACAGAATCATACAACATTAGCAAAAATAGTTTTGAAATCATTTATAGGCTTCAGACAGATTTTTGGATTCAACCGACAATTCAATCTGATATTTGATGAAACAGTTATTGCACTCTGAAAAAGCAGAACATTTAGATAATGCTGCAATTCTGTGCTAAAACATCTAAGCCTACATTTTATTCAGTTTGCTGCATTTATTTACACTAGTTAAGTTCTTGTAAATTTATTGTCATTTTAAGAACAGTCCATTTCCATTCCACCAACATGACAGCCAATAGAAGGCCTGTAGAAAGGGTTAAATTAGAAGAAGAAAATAAATGTAACCAAATGTTTTGGCCCATTGTGCGTGTGTTTGTTTATCTGTGCAAATGGTAAGGAGTCATGCAGTTTAGCCACAGCTGAGTGGTTTGCATTTTCTACTGTCCCACTGGCAGTTCTTTTCACCTTGAAGTGCTTTTGCCCTGCAGCAGTTTTGCCTAATTCATAACCTTCATACCGAGCGCAGAAGCAGATAACAGTGTTGTGGACAATATTAAAGGCCTGTGCAGTGGTGTTTGAGTTTGAGTTTAATGCGCATAATCCGCGAAAGAAAAGCAATTTGGCCGAGGTTGTATGTTTGCATACATATGGAAATGTAAATCTGTGTCAGATGTTCAGCAGGTTTTATAATGTTGTGAACTTTATTTAAGAATAATTACTTAAAAATACACTAGCAGTGAATTGGCTCAGTAATTGCAGTCTGAATGATAAACAGGGTGTTCATGGGTAATTATAAAGGCATGTTTGGCAAGCTGAAGATTTTCCACAAGAGGGCACTGCTAGCAGTCAAATCGCATCACCAAAAGGAAATCTGTAATATTCATGAATGTGTAAATATTTGTTGCTGCAATGCTATAATATTCATGAATGTATTATAAGAAGCAAAATAAAATTTCCTGTTGTATTTTGCTTATTTATGAAGTGAAATTAGGGCTGCATGATATGGACAAAATATTGGTATTGCAGTTGTATCACCAGATAACTTTTCTGTGAATAAAAAGGCTAAAAGTATTTAAATATTGTTGAAGTTTCAAAATGTTGAGACTAAGCAGCAAAAACTTCATTTTCAAATAATAGGTTTTGTGATGTCACAAAATGAATACGTTTACAGAAATCATCTTATTCAGCCCACAGCAGTTTAGACCCACCCAGTCATGCCGGAGTTCTAGTGGGTGTTTAAGCCCTCTGTTACCTTTTGAAAGCAGTAGCTGCGATACAGGTCATTCCATTGAAAAGAAGAGATCATTTACATACATCAGTAACAAAAGCAGCCTGTTTTATTCTAAGAGATAAACAGGGTGGAAAATGTAATGAATTGTATTTTTGGTACACAAACCCACACAAATGTCATGGAAAAATATGAAACATAGAGAAGTGTATAGTACGGACCCTTTAAAACAATTTGTCGAATCAGTGTGTGTAACATTTAAAGATGGGCCAAAATAATTTGACTTTTGTTGGATTACATGAACATCTCAATTGACCAAAAAATTCCGGTAACACTCACTTGGAGCTGTGATTGGTTAGAGGCTCCTTTGCATAGTAGAGCCTTCTGTGGTATCAGTATAGCAGAAATCAGTATGGTGATAACGATTAACGGATGATAAATCGTGCAATCCTAAGTGAGGTGAAGAAAAAGGTTGTGTGAAGAATGATTTGTTCGTTCTGTCTTCGTTGTAAATGTTAGCAGAGCTGGCCTTAGTAGTATTAAACCCTTAAGCAGGGAGTGAACATCACTGCTTATTTTCACTTAAGCCTGTTTTCATCGTTTAACCATTAAAACAGCAATTACAGATTACTTGATTAGTCACCAAGACAATTGCCAGATTAGTTGATTCTTGTATAATCAGTAGTGACAGCCCTAGTATGGATGTCCTGTAGTGTTTTTCGGTGTGTGATCAGCATAAGTAGATGAATGTGCCTCTGGCTACTAGGCATTGGTCCAGATGGGACAAGAGCAATAATCACATAAAAGAACAGTGCTAATTGAGAAACAATAGGATTAGCGCACAGGCTCCCGGAGTGCTTATGCATATCCACAGGTGCACTCTCTAAAACACTGACACACTTTTGCATAATACACTAGTGAATGTGAGGTGATGATATAAATAGGCCCTGTTACTCCCTCAGCTAATCAAAAGCAGTTGGACTACGTACTCCGAGGGCTCTCCCCCAACAACATCATCTAATTATCACACGTCCACAAGCCCCTTACAGCAAAACAGCATTGGAGGAGTAGTTCAGCCTCACATTCAAATATTGCTTACACTGAATGAAATCAAGAAGCTCCTAAAAACCTTGGGACTGTTTTTATTCACGTTCGCAAGTGTCAGCTCGGCGAGCGAAAGCATCTTAATGGATCCGTGTAAGCCGAAGAAGCTGATGTTGCTATGAAGTCTACACATCAGCCAGCAAACTAGCACACTGCGTATTCATATTCTGTTACATTTTGTACACTAGATCTTGCTTCTTGCCTCTGTAATGTAATATTTATTTTGACGGAATATACTGTTTTCTGGATATTTTTATTACTTTAGTTTAACCTTCCCAACTTTCTCTTTAATGTAACTTAAATTATTTTATCGTTTTATTGCTGAAGGGCGTACCGAGGTCGACTCAGGGGCTCATTTTACTACATACTGTACTTATATAACTATCCTGAATCTTGCTAACAGTAGCTGAAAGCGGCAGACATATAAAGTGGCCCCCTATAATCACATCACACCACACAGTGTGAAATTCTCTGCATTCAACCCTTTCACCAAGTGAAGTAGTGGACTGCCACCAATGGGGGGCGCCCAGGGTGTAGTGCTCAAGGGTACCTCAGTGGTGCCACTGCTGGGATTCAAACCCACAACCTTCTGATCGCAGGGGCAACTCCCTTACCACTAGGCCACCAACTGACATGATTGCTATTAGCAGATTGACTACTAGCTTCCAGCCACTGTTTTCAGGTTGGACAAACTATTCCTTTTTTAAATATGGGCAATATGCCAAATTTGATCCATTTTGAGATTGGTAGAAGAATAAAATTATTCAATCCAGGTGTAGACTTTTTTAGTTATTTTAATATTCTAATTTTTACTATATTTGCTTGTTTCAAGAAATAATGGTTGAAGGAAGCAACAGACCACAAAAGGCTTTTAGTGGTTTATTTGGTAGATTGTGAGCTTAATTACTAGTATATGACCATTAAAATGATTATTTCTTTATTATTATGTTTTATTTTAATTTCTTGTATCAGGACTAAGTGTTAACTCCTGTTTACTGGAAGTATCAGATTGTTTTTACAGTTCCAAATGCATGAAAATGTTCTTTCTGTAAATGTGGTTAGTCAGTTTAGGAGAAGAAAACGCTACCAGTGGTCCACTCGAAACCAGCTCTGGGTTGTTAAACAGTATTTTACTGGAGGAGAAGTGCTAAGGAAGAACCAACTGAAATATTTTGATGTTGTGGTGTATTTGGACAATATTGCAAAGTTGAATTTGAACAGTATCACCCACTGCTTTCTGTGTATTACTGCAGACGTCTCTTTCTGACCCCATTACAGTTTCCCTTTGGTTTGTGTGTCTTTTGAAACACAGGGCTGGAGGACTTTTATCTCAGTAACTGTCAGACACGGCACGGTCTGCTTGTCCAACACACCTGCTGCCATAAGGGTCTCAATCTCTATACACACACATACACACACACAGTCCCTTTCTCCGTCCCTTTCTCTGTCCCTTTCTCTCTTCTCTCTCTCTCTCTCTTCTTCTCTTCTTTCTCTTGTCTCTCTCATGTCCTTGGGTATAGTAACTTCTGCAGTTGCGTGCAGACACTTCTCTGGCCAAATCCACCCCTGGCAGGTCTCATTGAGTTCACAAGTTCATTCTGCACACGTTTGTGAGCATGAGCGCGTGCATGTGCATATCTAATAAGTGGAGATTGAGCGAAGCATCAAATGAGGAAAACACGTGCCTGTAATTGTTCTGCTGTATAATATTTTCTGCTAATCTATTTTTATTGATCACACTACGGCTCCCTTGTGTAAACACTTATACCTGGAATCCTCTCTCTCTCTCTCTCTCTCTTTTTTTCTCTCTCTCTCTCTCTCTCTTTCTCTCTCTCTCTCTTTCTCTGTCTTTCCCCACCTGTCTCTCGCTTTCACCCTCTCCCTCTCTCTCTCGGTCGTTCTCTCTTTGTCTTTCTCCACCTATCTCTGTCTGTCTGTCTCTCTCTCTCCCTCTCTCTCTCTCTCTCTCTCTATTTCTATCTTTCACTGTCTGTCTGTCTGTCTGTCTGTCTGTCTCTCTCTCTCTCTCTCTCTTAGAGTCACTAACACTCCTGCTTGTGTTTGGCACCTGCTTTTGTTGCTTTGTTGTGCCTGTCGATACCTGGTTGTTTGAAAGCACTCAGCCTTGACTGTGAATCCAGGGAGCAGAGATCATTTCAGAGGCTTCATTCTGAATTCATCCTGCCGCAGCATGAAGGACTTGCACGTGTCAGTTAGACAAAATGACTATTCGAACAGTCACAGCTCTAAAAGATCAGCTGCTCTCAGTTGATCACAGTATTAGGCAGGTGATTTTAATGTAATGCCTGAGTGTATGGGTTTTACAGACAGAGTAACATCAACAGACTGTTTCACTGTAAAAGATAGTGGTCATGCGATCGGGTGGTCATGTAAAATTGAATCAATCTCGGAGTTGAAATATGTGAGACAAATTTAGGACATGGGACCTTTAAAACAACCAGTTTACATTAGTGCAAAATGAAACTGCCCACAACATTGCTAATGTGTGAGGAGTAGTAGTGTTTAGTTACCACACACCACCACATCACACACCTTCATTAAAACTTGTTTTTGCTTACATATACTTGAGTTTTTTCAATGCAGATTCTGTTTTTACTTCCACTCAAGCATATTAGTCTAAATATGATCAGAAGAGAACACTTGATGCACTGACCATGGCTATTACAGCTGATGGGGAATAGAATGAATAATGTTTGGCAATATTCATCCAACTTATATTCACACTAATTGGATTATTAACCAGATCTTCACAAGTAGTGAAGTGCAGTGTTGAATCACTCCTTTGTTCTCTACAGCTTCCTTAGGATGAAGAATAAACAGATTTATGGTACACATGTGCTGAATAATCCAGTTATTGAGCTTAAATCCAAGTGTTTGGATGGATTTATCAAACAGCGTTAATTTGTTTTGTAGTAAGTGTTTACAGTAATTTAAGTAATCTGTTATCTGCCAGTATCAGATAATGGTTGTAAAATTAGTGGTCATGCTAATGCACTCATTCCTGGCAGGGCTTTTACTAGGAGTGTCAGTGTGAGAGAAGTCTGTAATACTTTCTGGAAGTCTAGATTACTTTAATACTTTAGTTACTTTTGTTGAGCAGTAACTTATTTGCACTGGATTAGATTCAGGATTCACGATTTTTTTAAGAATCAAGATTCTTTATTTGTCATATACACTGTTCTTTAACTACAGCATTTATTGAAATGAGCCCCTGAAATGTCTGAGACTATGTAATGTAGTAACAATAAATAGAAAATTAAAGGCTAGAACTAAGTAACTAAAATGTAGAAAAATATATATATTCAAACAAACATTACATATGTAAACAAGTGTAAACAAGATTGAAGTGATGTCTCAAATTTCTTCAGTTTAGGACTTACTTGCTCTCATGTTTGGTCCTACAATCGTGTCTGAATCTGTCGTGGCTTGTCAAATTTGATGCTGAAAACTCATCTCCAGATAGTCTGACCATGCCCTTTGTGTCTCTGTCTAGGTGGTCTTCAGCCAGTTCTGCAGTCCTTGTGATATCAAAGAGCTCTTTTGCACGGCTGTGGGGTTGCCCAGGTAACGTGAGTGTGTGTCAGTGACTGTGTGTGCGTCTATGACTGCGCTTGTCTGTCCTCTTTAGTTGAAGTGCTCCCATATTTAGAGTGAGTGCGTCTGCTTTTGACAGGAATACGACCATTTCCCTCGTGGACTCAACTGGAGCCTTGGTCTCCATCGACCCCACCATGCCAAGCAACTCCGAGAGGTAATCCCTGGCACATTCCCGCACTCATGCAGTGTAAACTGTACGCAGATATTAATACCATGCTCTGGAAAAGTAAAGATATCAAAGACGTTTCAGAAAGGGTTCATTTGGGCATCACAGTTATTGCTGTTTTCCAATACTGGTATTAAAACTTCGGGCATTGGCCAATACGGATCTGCTATTTGTTTCTTTCGAAAGCACTAAACTTAAAATGAGCTGTTTTTAACTGAATCACTTCACTTAAGATGAGGATATCAGGCCCAAACACTCTACATCCCCGCAGGAAGAATTACAGAGCTCACACCATGACATTACACAGTGTGAGCCTGAGCTATTTCAGGTTACATTTGTTATGGAATTGGGTTCATTCTTTTTTCCATCTGAATTTAAATCCAGCACCTGCTGATAATGGCTCAATAGGGATAAATGGTCTTGGATGGGTTCAGACTCTAATCATGATATAACGAATGATGACTTAAACATAGATGAATGGGTTGAATGTGGAGATCTAAGCCTCTTCTAATATTTTATACTATATTTTAATTTTATAGTATACAATAGCACAGAGTAATATTATAATAACTAATATTGTTTACTATATAAGCAATTTCCTCCGGAATCAAAAAAGATTTCTGATTCTAATTTGAAAAACACAGTTTCCTGGATGTGTTTGGCTCGGATGGAAGGATCCAAGGAAAACATAAAGTTAAATTGAAATAAAAAGTACCCTTATTTATCTTCTTTGTTCCTGGACATATTAAGCATCATTTATCGCATCATATCATTTAAACAGCAAAATGATTGTTCTCCTGCTATCTTCCATCACAGTGTAATGACTTTTGCCTGCCTCGAACATGTCTTCTGACTTTGATTATGTCCCCATGCACCTCTTTGAGAGCGCATTAGATTATTTGCGTGCTGTTTGAACGCTAAATAGAATCTTCCAGCCGCAGGTTCAGTTTGGGTGCAGGGGTGCTTGTATTTAATCACAGCTTAAAGCAGCCGTCTTCTCTGAAGCACATTACTATTCTCAATAGAGACGATGCAATCACTAAAAGCCTCCAAAGTGTCCTTGTTAGTTCAGAGTTGCTGCTATAATTCTCCTACCCACTCGCACACACTTGAGCACACATACATAACCACACATGGAAATGCTGATACTTCTGCACAGATGGACACACAAGGCCTGGTTCTTTACCTGCCTCTTATCACAGGGTCATATTCAAAATGGGTCTGTTTACACAACAGGTACTGAACAGATGTGAATAAAGAAGAGTGTGTCTGGCTGTGTAATGATTATGAGTCACTGTGACTGTTCGCAAACTCAGCGACGAAAGTAGCAGCGATACTTCAGTAATAACCACCTACGGCCGAGCCAGAAAACAAGCGAGGCAGTCAAACTGACGTTCACAGCACTCAAGAAGCCCAGCTGGAGATTAGAGGGCAGCGAGAGAGAGAGAGAGAGAGAGAGAGAGAGAGGAGAATGGATTTTTGTGTGATAGCAGCTGTCGTGTGACGGCCTTGTTTCCTGTTGTGTTTAAAGGTCACCGTACAAAGTGATTCCCCACACTGGAGGACAACTGGCCGGTAAGTCTTAAAAATAGTGATGTTTTAAGCAAATCAGTGTTGTCATAAGAAAACCTTTTA
>JBBJLS010071567.1:0-11017 GCA_037577275.1 Bryconaethiops microstoma
GAACATGGTTGTTGTTCAATAATAAGATTATTCCTCAAAAATACAACTTGCCTAATAATTCTGCACTCCCTGTAGTATCTGGATGCAGGGGGCCTAGAAGACTCCACTGCAGAAGAAGCGTTCCACAAGCCACCAAAGGGGAGAAGGTTATAGCACTGGCCTGTGAGGGTATTTTACAGGAAGCACCTCATACAAAGCAACAATGGGATCTCCCTCAGTTATAGTAACATAAATGTGGGAGAATGTTATGAAGACCTTATTTCCTTATTTCAAAAGTTTTTGAAGCACTGGCATGAAACATAGTTGTGGCTGGACAACTATGATATCTAGGGCACTCGGCACTTACCTCACGGTTTATTCTGGGTAGCTTTTCATTTGTGTAGTGTAAAAGTTGTAAACTATTTTAAATTGAAAAGGTTATGCCTAGAGCAAAATGACGTGGAATGCATTTGCCTAATAATACATTGCCTGACATCTTTCTGTATTTCAGCTTTTAAGTCTTGTTCCCAGGACATCTTGGTTTTGTCCCACGAAAGTCTTGTAAGATGTTGTATTTCTTTGAAATCCTTCTTTTTGCATAAGGATCTTTTTGCAGTCACAGGTATATGGGATGTAATGAACAGTGCAGATGTCTGGAGTTTTCAGAGACTGCAAGAGAGAAGTAAGACACAATTATCAAAAAAGAACATACACTTATCACACAGACCAAATCAGGGTGAAGTCTATCAGACGCACAAGAACAACAGTACTGGTGTGTTCTATACTACACCCTTAGAAATAAGGGTGCCAGAAAGGTTTCTTTATGTCATGCCTTGAAGAACCCTTCAATTAAAAGAACCATTCCGTGAATGAGATTTTTCACAGCCATTTACACAAGCGGGTCTTTAGGGAACTAAACTGGTAAAAAGACAGTAAGTCAGTAACTTACTATAATATCTTCAGTTTACAATGTGGGTCCTCCTGTAGGGCAGAGAGTTGCTTCACTGCTAATTCATCCAGTTTATTGTTCTTTAGATTTAGTTCCTGCAGGTGGGAGGAGTTGGACTTCAGAGCTGATACCAGAACAGAGCATCCTTCTTTTGTAACACCGCAGTTAAACAAGCTGTAAAGAGATCAAAGAAAAAACTTAAAAATGAGATCTTTCAACACAACACACGCACATACACACACAGACATGTGTCCAGCGGGAAACATATTGATAGACACACACACACATTAGTGTGCGAAAATATGTAAGGACTAAGACGTAAGGAACAGAAACAGTCCTTACAGTCTCTGTCACACACAAACATGCAAAAATAAAGGTATATCAGAGCAGCATAAGGCAACCCAGAAAAAAATCTAACAAAAGTAGACTCAGCAGACAGAAAGCTAAAATTTCTGACAGTGTGTGTGAGAATAAGAGAGAAGGTGTTTGTGTATACTACACACACAACAAAGACTACATACACAACGCCAGAACAAGAGTGTGTATGTGTGCGATTTACACCCACAAGAAGAAAGTGATCTCACCCTAGTTTCTCCAGTTTACAGTGTGGATTCTCCAATCCATCTGAAAGCAATTTCACTCCCGTATCCTGCAGCTCATTCTCACCCAAATTCAGTTCTTTCAGGCATGAGGAGTTTGAACAGACAGCTAAAGCCAGAGCTTTACAGCTTTGCTCTGTAAGATTACACTTACGCAATCTGTTGGAGACATTGTATGCATTAATTATATACCTATACATTTTCTCTTTTGCGCGTATGCGGACATACAAAGCTATGAATAGATAAGCAGTACAAAATATACAGATACAAAATAAAACATTTTACATTCAAATGTTAAGTAATCTATTCATTAACATGAACAACATACAAGACACACATTTAATAATGGTTAACTTTACGTAAACCATAATAAGTAAATAAGCAGCAACTGCATAAGAATAAGGTTTGCTGACACACACAGTTCCCAGTTATAAGAGTTTCATGTAAATGACAAAAATAAATGTGCAGGGATGTTACTGTACAGCAGGAGAATCACTTTAAATATATGGTTATATGAATAAGGGATTTGTATATTGAGGTCACACATTCACAGGGTTGTAGTTAGCTATCTAAACCACATAGCTTAAAGCAGCAGTGTCTGCTCTGTGTAAGTTTAATGGGTTTAATGAGATTGCCACAGGGACAAACTAGATCAACAGATTCAAAAGAAGAAAAACTTGCCAAACACAGAGTTTTGGTTTCATTTTGATTGTGCATTCATTGAAATAAACTATGTCTGCTGCAACTTTCATCCCTTTCTCCAGCATCTCTCTCCCACTGGGGGTAGCACTGGAAATCTCAAGCTACACATTATGTATCATGATAGGTAATTTTTCTAAATTGTAACAAAACAAATTTTCTTTCTATAAACACTACCAAATGTTGTGTAAGACAGGAAGAAGATGAAAATGTGTCATTTGAAAGAAAGTTATTCAATCCATTTTCCTAAGATGACTGACACTGCACTGCCTTCAAACACCATATCGGTTATTTGACCATACAGCTTCAAAGTATTTGTGAGGCAAGTAAAAGGACCCATAAAATAAAAGTTTGGGCACTATTTGTCTTTATCAAAAAGAATAGGACAGACAAACTTCTATCACGCTACTTTTTGCTGGTCATTATATAATCCATTATTTAGAAAAAATATAATGCATATTATAATACTTGTATATTATAATACTTATAAAGATTTAAACACATATATTTAAACATTTTTACATGCATGTTTAAATATATAAGAGGTTCAATCACTGGACTATTTCTGTGCCTAAGTTTGCAAAAAGAAAGACACATTATGAATATGTGTTCTAAACAAGCTGTAATACAAATATGTTTGTCTAAAAGTGGCAGCCAATAACTTACTGTAGTTTTTCTAGTTTACACTGTTGATTCCCCAGTAAAGCACAGATCAGCTTCACTCCAGAATCTCTTATTTGATTGAAGTTCAGATTCAGCTCTCGAAGCTGGGATGGGTTTGATTCCAGAGCTGAAACCAAAGCAGTACAGCCTTTCTCTCCAAAACAGCAACATTCCAGCCTGCGATAACAATAAGAATGCACACACACATAATCTCCTTCATTAAAATGACGTGTATGTGTGTGTCTATGCGTGCCTGTGTTACTTGCATCCACAAAGAGAAAGTGATTTCACCCCAGTTTCTCCAGTTTACAGAGTGGATTCTCCAGTCCAACAGAGAGCAGTTTCACTCCTGAATCCTGCAGTTCATTCTTGCTCAAGTTCAACTCTCTCACCCATGAGGAGTTCGAGCAGAGAGCTGAGGCCAGAGTTTCACAGCTTTTCTCCGTCAGATTACACTCACGCAACCTGTGTGAGAAAAGGTGATGTATCAAAAGCACTGTTGTCAAACCTGCAAAAACAGCACATGCTTTTTTATGAACTTTAAAAGATGCAATCAGTGATTCTAAGTTCGGTATTCCCTTGTAACCATATTTGTCTTGAAAGGCTTTGGTTTGATTCACCCTTGACAAATACTTACATAACTCTTCTGGATGCTCTAACCACTGGCAGTAGCCTCAGAAGACCTTCCTCTGATGGGTAACATTTCCTTAGGTCAAACTTATCCAGCTCTTCTTCTGAATTCAGAATCACAAATGCCACAGCTGACCACTGAGCAGGATTCAGCTTAAATTCACTGAGACTACTGAAACCTGCTCTGCTTAGATATGCTTGAACTTCATGCACTAGAGAATGATCATTCAGTTCATTCAGGCAGTGGAACAGACTGATTGTTTTGTCTGGACAGGGATTTTCCTTGATCTTCTCCTTGATGTACTGGACAGTTTCAGCGTTGCAGGGAGAGTTGCTTCTGGTCTGTGGCAGTAGGCCTTGTAAAATAGTCTGATTGGACTCCAGTGAGAGGCCCAGAAGAAAGCGGAGGAAAAGGTCCAGGTGCCCATTCTTGCTCTGTAAGGCCTTGTCTACTGCGCTCTTGAGGAATTCAGACATTGTTGACCTCATAAAAAAAAATGAAAATCCAGATTGAGATAGCAGCACATTCTTGTTGCTGAAGATGAAGGAGAGAAATGCGTACAATGCAGCCAGAAACTCCTGAACACTCAGATGCACAAAGCTGAAAACCTTCCCCAGTCGCAGGGCAAACTCCTCTCTGAAGATCTGGGTGCACACTCCCGAGTACACACACACCTCTCTGACATCGATCCCACACACTCTCAGGTCTTCCTCATAGAAGATCAGGTTGCCGTTTTCCAGCTGTTGGAAGGCCAGTTTACCCAGAGCCAGAATACTCTTTCTAACCTGGTCAGGATCAATGTTACTTTTTCCTCTGTATTTTTGCCTGCTTTGTTTGATCTGGAACACAATGAAGTGTGTGAACATTTGTGTCAGAGTCTTGGGGATCTCACCACTCTGTGCTTCCTCCAACATCTTCTCTACAACTGTGGCTGCAATCCAACAGAAGACAGGTATGTGGCACATGATGTGGAGGCTTCTTGAGGACTTCATGTGTGCAATGATCCTTTCAGCAAGGTTCTGATCCTTGATCCTTTTCCTGAAGTATTCATCCTTCTGAGGATCACTGAATCCTCGTACCTCTGTTACCTGATCAATACAGTCAGGAGGGATCTGATCAGCTGCCGCCTGTCGAGAAGTTATCCATATGAGTGCAGAGGGAAGCAGATTCCCCTTGATAAGATTTGTCAGTAGAACATCAACTGTGGTTGACTGTGTCACATCACATACGCTCTCATTGTTCTGAAAATCCAGGGGAAGTCGACATTCATCCAGACCATCAAAGATGAACATGATGTTGTAGTGATAAAAGTCTCTTGGTCTTAATTCTTTTGTGTCTGCAAAGAAATTATGAAGAAGGTTCAGCACACTGTATTTTTTGTCCTTCATCAAATTCAGCTCCCTAAAGGGAAGTGGAAATATGAAGTGAATATCTTGGTTGGCTTTTCCCTCAGCCCAGTCCAGAATGAATTTTTGCACAGAGACTGTTTTTCCAATTCCAGCGACTCCTTTAGTCAGCACAGTTCTGATGGATTTATCCTTAAAGAGGTTGTTGCATTTGATGGGTGTCTCCTGTACTTCTGGTCTCCTGGATGCTGTTTCAATCTGTCTGATCTCATGTTCTTTATTGACCTCCCCACTCCCTCCCTCTGTCATGTACAGCTCTGTATAGATCTCGTTCAGAAGTACTGAGGTTCCGCTATTTAAGATTCCTTCATTAATTTGCAGACAATTTCTCACCAGTTTGGATTTGAGCTTTTGATGACAAGAAGGAGCCAGTTCTAATAGAAAATAGAAACAATAAACATGTTAAATGGTAACAATTACTTTTAGCATTATCTCAAACATAATAAGACACAATGGCATCATTACAAAAGGCTGTTTTTGAATCTTAACCAAGGTATCCAGGCGACATTTTATGAAGATTAAGATTCTCCACAAGGGCCACCATAAAACCATGTTTACAATTTAGTTGCTTTTATATAAATCAGTAAAAGAGAGGAAACCTACACTTGGCTGGATCTCAAAACTTCACATGTATGTTTGCAGTACAATATTACTGTTACAGAACTATTGCTGTATGTGAGATGCAATAAAATGTAGACACCAGTAGCAACTGATGAAACTAAAGAAAACGTTAAATATAGAGTATTTTAAAAATGTCTTAAAGGATTGTGATATATTTTTTGCCATATTCCCCACCCCTAGTTTGATATGATATGAAATCTGTTTTATTCTGTGAAGTTTATTTTGGTCCCTATAACACTATTTACTCTATTAATTGCCAGAATAGTTGATGAGTTACTCTATTATAAACTGAGAGCCCTAATTTACACTTTAATACTGATTTGTGACTGTGATGTCTTACTGGCTTGCAGAGTGTTGGCGAGGTCAGTCAGGTTCATGTTCCTCAGGACATGCAGTGTGATCTTCAGAGTCCCCTCTCTCGCACCGCTTTGGTCCTCTTTGTCTTCCTCGGCTCTTTCAGGGCATTCTGGGTAATCCAGACTCAATACCTTGATAAACCTCTTCAGCTGGCCCTTTACCAGAGACATGACTTTGTGCTCCAGTTCCTTATAAAAAATGTACAGTAACAGCCAAGAGGGTCTGTGAGCAGGTCTGCAATAGCACTAGGGTTTATATTCAGAAAAACAGTTCAATAAATGACTTGCCATTTATCCCAGAGAACAGCGGACTGGATTACTTTCCTAAAATTCAAATGTCTCAAATATGTTACATGGAGGTGAAACTAAATTAACAACATATTGGCTGATGTTGTTGCTTCCATTCTTATCCAAAATTCTTCAAATAGGTGTCAGAATTCCTCTCTTGGAATGATCTCCTTGATCCAAACCAGTCAGGTTTAAAGACCAGCCATTCCTCTGAAACAGCTTTGCTATCAGTGACTGAAGCTTTAAAATCATCCACAGAAGCAGCTTAGTCCTCCGTTTTTATCCTTCTGGATCTATCAGGTGCCTTTGATACAGTTGATCACATCATACTCCTTTTCCATACTCTTAAACATGGGCATCTCAGGCAGAGTTCATTCTAAGTTCAAATCTTACATTTCTGGGAGTTTATTCAATATATCATGGTTCAGCCAAACATCTCCAGACCATCAGCTGCCCACCAGTGTCCCACAAGGCTCAGTACTGGGGCCGCTACTCTTTGCAATTTACACCACCTCCTTGGGCTGGATTATTTGCCCTCATGGCTTCTCCTATCACTGCTATGATGACGATACATAGCTATTCCTTCCCAACAGATGACCACAGCGTCTCACACCGTAACAGGCATATCCACATGGGTAAAGGATCCCCACCTGCATCTTAACCTTGCCAGGACAGAACTTCTGGTTATCCCAGCCATAATTTTCTATCAATCAATATCCTCATCCCATCCAAGGCATTGAGAAACCTGGGTATCATGACGACCAGCTATTTTTTTCTGACCACATTACAACCGTCTCTCTGTCACTTCACCTTACACAACATCAGGAAAATCAGGCCATACCTGACCCAGTATGCCACCCAACTCCTGGTACAAGCCATGGTTATCTCTCACCTCAATTACTGCAAAGACCCTTACAGCTCGTTCAGAATGCAGGAACTTGGCTGGTCTTGGCTGGGAGAATCCAGAAACAAAAGTCCATTACCACAAGGTAAACTGCATGTTTTTCTGTTTATCCATAACATGGGAAATATATTGATATAGCAATATATTTCATATTTGGCCTTAAACAGCATAGACAAACAGGCCTTTATTTAAAGCCAGCATCACACTGACAGTTTACCAAAGGACTTCATCCAGGAGATGGCAGCATTTCTTTCAGTGGACATTAACCAACAGTTTGAGTTATATCGATCTAGATGTAGAGGGAAGTACCTACTAACCCTAAACATGAGTGAAAAGGGTCTCATCCCACTGTTTAGATTCGAACCAGAGACATCATTATAAAAGACCAACATCAAACAAGTGAAATATTCGCCAGACTGTGAAAACACAAACACACACCTTACATAGAGACTTAAATTTTTTCCCGGTAATGTCCAATGACTCCTTCTGGACTCTGTTGACAAATATAACATTAGATGTGTTATAATGTGCACCCTGAATGAAACACAAAAAACAGGCTGTATACATACATATGTACATTCATACATATATAATTTAACCATGTACACATGAACATTTATAACTGTCTACGTTATGTATGCTCGTAGCATCCATTTTTTCTATTAAAGTCATCCTTACCTGATTTCAGAAGAGTTGTTATCTTCTCTGAAGTTTATTGTTTCTCCCATTGACTGGTCACTCTTCATGGACACATGGCTGGGTTTGGGTGAGACAGATCTCTTACTCTGGATCAAGCTGAAACACAACATATCACACATGACCTGCAAACTTTCCACATGACCTGCAAACTTTCCAGCAAGCTGGTGTGAGTGAGGACGTACAGGTCAAGTAAAGATTTTAAGATGGTCAAAAAAGTATCCTGAACAACCTGAACAGTGTGAAATAAATCTGTTATAGATGCTTAAAATCTCATCAAATGGACTAAATTGTCTATAATTCTACAACTGTACATTGCTCATGCCTCTCATGAGGTTGTCCGATCAACAGGGATGTTTGTTTTATAGTGTAAAGCATTTGAAGGAAACAGTGGTAGCACTGTGCAGATATGGTTCATAAGTGCAGATATGGTTAGTGCTTGGTGTCTATTCATATAACCTCTAAACAAATCTACTGCACACTCAGATTATAGACTATTTTTTAACATGTTGTGACGTTCCGCCAGGGGTCATTGTAGGCCACCATTGTTGATGTTTTGTTTTAAAGACTCTAAGTTGCTTTCACGTGGTCCTCGCAGCTGCTTTGTGTTATAGTTCAATGAATACTGTATTTGATAGGTTTGTGTCCTTTGTTGGTTTGGTATTTTAGTTTCACGGTTTCTCTCCTTTGTTGTCTGTCGACCCTCACGGTTACCCTGAGTTGCACCGGTTCAAGTCTTTTGTTTGTGATTTGGCCATCGTGCCTTGTTTATGTTTTTTTTGTGTAAAAATAAAACTCCAACCTCCAAAACGGAACACTGCGTCCGCACATCGTACCTGGACTGGTACAACCAGTATGTGACAGTTCGACAGACCTATCCTAGAGGCGCAGCAGGCTCCTCAGCGGACTTGGGGGTCGGTGTGTGGCCGTAAGGCGAGGGGGACTTGTCCTGGCAGCGGGGGCGAACTGACAGGGCTAAGTCGGTTCTCCATTTTGGAGTTGCTGGGAGGTTTCAGCTCGGAGGATGAAGAGCAGGTGTACGCATGGAGCGGCAGGTCGGCGGAGGCGCCAACGATACGGCTCCGGAGGTTTTCTTGGACTTCCTTGTCTCTGACCTGGCCAAAGGTCGATGGAGGTGGAGGGGGTCGCGAGCCTATCCCCAACGCTTGGCTCCTACTCGCCTGCCAAGGTGGCTCCTGTGCCGGTTCAGGCGCCCACGCCGGTTCCGCCAGCCGCCAACTTCGTGTCCTCCAGGACCGAGCCCCTACTTGTACTCCGGGACCGAGCCCCCTCCGGAGAGCCCCTCCAGACTGTTGTTGAGATACCTTTTATGTGTCTGCAGAGTTAAAAGCTACATCCACTAGATAGCAGGTAGATAGAGTCTAAACATACTATACAATAATTAGTTTTTAAATCGGCATCTCTATGAGTGACAACCCTTCCATACCAGTGTCTGTTAAATTCCTACACAAGCACCTCATTCTGCTTTATGAGGTACTGATTACTGATCACCTGAATCACATCTTATTTAATGAGGAAAAGAATAAAAACACTGCTGTAATCGACACTCTCCTCTCACAATGAGACCAGTTGGACGGTGAAACACTACTAGAAATTCATCAAAGGTGATTATTGCCATTTTGTTCAAGAGAACAAGAGATTTGTTTTCTTTGAATTATTCAAGTTCTGTAAAGGCTGCATTGTTTCTCTTATTTTGATATTTTGTCATTTCCTTTAAAATTATGCTTTAAAGAAAAATTATGCTTTATTTGATAAAATTATGCTTTATATTTGCTTGGAAATGAGAAGAAATATTGTCAGCAGTTCTTTAAAACTAAGGCAAAGCTGTTCAGTTCAATACTTGCACCTATAAAAGATCAAACCTGAGAATCTGAACATTTTTGCAGTGGTCTCTTATTTTGTATATACGAACATCACAAGATTATGGTTTTGACCTTCATTCTATTTAAACAGCAAAAATAAAAGTATAACTTAACAGAAACACTTTTACATATGTGTTTGTATGAGAATGCATTTACCTATAGAGTCGTAAATCTGCAGCTCCTCTCCATGCCATTGCCAGGTGAGCTCATCTGTTTATCATAAACCCTCATTAGCTTCTTCAGGTGTTCGTCGTTGGATCAGATTAAAATCTATTCATTGTACAATTATCAAATATGATATTTCACCTAAGACTGTGCTACTCACAGTGCCATAAGCAGACCAAACAAGAAAACAGGCGGAAAGTCTGTCGACGGTCCATACTCTCCTTCGAAACTAACCTTAACATCATAAAATAAATAAAAAAAACAAGAAAGTCTTTGAGCAAAAATCTAAATGTTATGTTAAGATTTTGACTTTTTATATACGGTAACAAACACAACTGCAAATTCTGACCTACAAAAAGACTTTACCAACTTTTTCATTTTTCTAAGAAGCCATGAAGAATGAAATAAATAAAACCTAGACATTGTTGAGGCATGCTGTAAAAATTTAAAGTTTTTTATATGGGTTTTGTATGGATCTTTACATTATTACAAATGTAGTCAAAACCCACATGAATCCAGTAGCTAAAAATAATCAAGTGCAAAATAATAAGAAAGAAAAAATGACTTGCCTTTACTTGTCATTACCATGAACTCTGTTTGACACAGTCAGGAAGAGAACAACATCTGAAATAAGCCAGTTGTTGCTACTGCGCTTGCAAAATGCTTCTGTGGTTAACACGGTTAGAGAGTTACTCAATCACAATGAATCACATGTTCCAAAAAATGATCAGCAAAATGACACTAATATGTAACGAGGAAGGTAATCTCTGTTATAACTTCTAACTTGGACACAAACTCATTGGTCACTATATGTGGTCAAAAATGTGTCATAGGTGAACCGCCACAGGCCCATTTAGTTTATCAGTCACCCTCCGTCCCCTTTATCACTGGTAGTTTTCTGATCACAGCATAACTTAGTTGGTATCCAACACACATACACTATATGGACAAAAGTATTGGGACGTCTGATTACCACACCAACGGGGACTTGTCATTGCATGCAAATCCATAGACTTTAATATGGAGTTGGTTGCAATTTGCAGCTATAACAACTTCCACTCATCTTGGAAGACTTTCCACAAGATTTTGGAGTTTCTGTGTGAATTTGTGCCCATTCATTCTGTAGAGCATTTATGAGGTCAGGCACTGATGTTGGACGAGAAGGTCTGGCTCGCAAT
>JBBJLS010071568.1:0-11017 GCA_037577275.1 Bryconaethiops microstoma
ATAAAATCTTCAAAATCATGATGTCTACCTGCGCCTGTGCCTTCAACACCCTGGTTTAAGCCAGTAACCGTGACATGAACAGAAAACAACAAATCATTACTGACGGACTGTGCGAAACGACATCAAACAAAGCAAAAAATATATTACTTGAATGTCTGTTATAACAGTTGCAAGCTCCAGATGTCTTCTTATAAAGAAAATTAAAATGTTCCTGTATTAAGTATTGACATTCTTTGATTATATGCAACTCTAAATGCAAATAAAATTAAAATGTTCATATATGTGTGTATATTTAAGCATGCAATCAGACCCACGCCAGCTAGTACTCAGTGCAGATACCAGGGTAGTGGTGCTGGGCATCACAGGCTTACAAAAAAAAACCCTAACCAAGATCGAAGGGGGTGTAACAGCACATTTTATATGGAATCACAGATACGCTTCATGAATCTGCAGCATGGACAGAGGCAGTGTTTTTCACCACCTGTTGGTGATGCTGTTCATGGATCCCCAAGAGCCCAAAATAATCATCTTCTAGTCATTTGTTAATAGTGATGTGGATGCCAAAAATAAAATCTTATTTTGAAAATGAGGGGTCTCAGTCTTTCTAGCCCAGTAAAATCACACTGAAAATGTCAATAACCACTGTGAGAGTGATAAAAAGTTTAAAACAAGTGCCACCTGGAAGAGGACACATGTTTATATTGCCTCCTATCTCCTCCTATCTGGCATTTTGGGGTCGCTGCTTCTACTCAGCCTTCAAGCTGAAAAACTATTCGGAGGGTGTTCCAGAAGAAAACCATAACTTTCCTTAAACGACAAATAAATATATGGAATATGAAAATATAATATGGAAATATTTTAGTTTATTATTTATCACATTTTGGTCTGGGAGTGAATAAATGTAAGATTTCTTTTGGTAAAATTACGGCACACCATTGTTATCTGCAGCAAGAACTGTGACTTCTAAGAGTTAAAATTTTGGTGGAGCTTCTAGACCGCTCAGATTGTATTTTAATCTCTTTCATCTGTTGCACTTCATTCTACTGTTGACTCTAACAGTCCTGATTTATAGCCTAGCACATCCATGCTTGTTCAGCCCTGCATTATTTAATTTCAGAGCACTAAGCATTGACATATTCCACCACACATCTTGGAATAACATGATTAGATCAAACAAAGAGGTATTTTTTCCCCTGAAATTGTTTAATGGATGCACAGAAAATTTTTTAGGTGTGTCATTTAACTCTTTAAAGTATTCTTTTTACACATTTTAGAGTCATGGCTCATACTTATGTTAAGACTAAGGTGGTTGTTAAGTTGTTGCTAACTGCTTCCTATGTTATCTTATCCGTTGCAAGGGTGTTGCTGTACAGTTGCTATGTTTTGGATTTCATGGAGACATGGACAGTGTTTTAGATACAGCTACCCAGATTAGCAACATGCTAACATTCCGCTTGAACAGAAGCATGGCCGTGACCAGAAAAACTCGAAGTTGTGGCTTGTATGTTTACATTAACACTGACTGGTGTGAAAACTCTATGCTGGTCTTTAGTTACGGCTCACCGCAGCTGGAGTCTGTAACTGTACTGTGGGAATTCAAAACCGTGCTCATAGTCACGGTGTGAATCCCACAGAGAACTAATGCTAACAGTGTGCTGGCCGAATTTTACGGAGCCATCAGCAAGCTCCAAAACCCGCACACAGATGCACTGTTTCTTGTGGTCAGAGATTTCAACCATGCAAATCTTCTTAAATTATATCAATATGTGGATCTTCTACCACAAGGGGGACCTGCACCCCGCTCAGGTACTCAGACCACATATCAGAAGAGCAGATCCCAGCGTACATCAGACGTGATGTTCATCAGACGTGCAAAGGTTTTTCGGAAGCAGACAAAAAATCTGTCCATCTCTGCTCCTCAGGACCCAACAACCTTAATCTGAATTTGGATAAAACAAAGGTGATGGTTGTTGTCTTCAGGAAAACACACTGATCACTCTCTACTGAATATCAAAGGCTTATCAGTGGAGATTGTCCAAAGCGCCAAGCTCTCTGGTGTTTATATCATGGAGGACCTCATGTGGACCCTTAACACCAGCTCCATCACCAAGAAGGCAGAGCAGTATGCACGCCCCACCAAGTTCTCAAGACTTTTTCACAGAAAACTGTGCTACATCAGATTGCAAGACCCTACAGAGGATAGTAAGAACTGCTGTGAAGATCACTGAGGTCTCTCTCACCTCTATTGCTAACATGTTCACCACACAAGCCATCCATGAAGCTGCCAGCAATGTAGATGACAGCACTTACCACTCCCACACACTATTTTACTTCCTTCCATTTAGCAAAAGGTTTCACAGCACCTGGCTCTTAACTACCAAGATGGGGGAACAGTTTTATCTCCCAGGCCATCAGACTCATAAATCAGAACTGAATAACAAACAGTATATCCCCCCCCACACACACACAAACACACTCTGATTTGAACTGCTTCCTTCCTCCCAGTCACATGACACTAAAGTGTTCCACCATAAACAAAGAAAACTTCCGTTGTAATTACACTGTATTTATTTATAAATTGTACATTTATGTCTAATCCTGTTGCTGCTATTTGCTATGTTTATTTATTGCTATCTGCCTCAATCTTTGCATTCCTTTTCATTTTGCACACTTAACAACTCTGCTGCTGGATTACAGAATGCCTTAATATTGTATTCACTCACACTAGTACTGTTGCAACTCTTGTCGACTTCACTTGTAATCTCCCTTTAGTCCTGTCCTGCCCCCACCGTCTTGTGGTGTTTCTGTTTTTTATTCTGTGTACTGTGTATATGGCTGAAATTACAACTACATGACTTGGTTTGAGATAATCACTAACAACCAAGGTCTAAAAACAAAGCCCTTTTATTCAACTGTTCAATAAATAAACCTTTAAATAAACCACACAGCATACGTATTATGTATTCTCACTACTATTTGAAATGTGAGATTACATTAAAATGATGTCATTGGCAAACATGACAGAAAGCTCATGAAAATTTTTTATTTGTCTCAAAACAGAAACGTTTACCATATTAAGTCCGTACCTTGTGCAAAGGCATGTCATAAGTGTTATGACATATGACACACTATTTGTTTGAAGATCTTTACTTATAACCTTGTAAACGTTTTCGTAAAGTTGTCAACAACTGCTGCTTGCATTTGTGTACATAAACATTCATATATGTCTATGTGGAGTGTACAAGCAATATATAAATGTATTATAAAGGTTTTATGACACATACATAGATCACACATCCATAATACATAGCTCTCACAAACCATTATTTTAGTGGTAATGTCTTATACTAAGCACTAAAATTTACAACCTAAAAATAAAATACTCAAATGCATGAGCACACAGTCAGTAGGAAATACGAAATCAATAAATGTAAGAATATCATTATGACTGTTTTTGTGTCATCCTGAATGTCATCATGCTTGAATCCTTTTCATTACCATATAATATGTTTTGACTTGTAGCCAGTGCCAGCTTCACCCACAAGCTATGGCTACATCTATGATGTGATGGCACCAAGCTAGGAAGTTTAGGCCTAGCCCATGTTTCCTTAAAGACATGTAAAATCAGCCACTGCATTGTTTCAAACACAACGTCACTGGACAGCTCAACATGCTAGGAAGATGACACTAACTGCAAGTTCAAATGTATTAGTTAACAGAAACCTGTAGTAGCTAGCATTAGGTAGATGAGGCCAATTATGTCCCCGGCCACTGACCCAGAAACACATATGGACACTGTGTTTATTCTTATTTTTCCTATTCATATGTTATCATTTACAGAGTATCTCAAAGTATTCCAATCAAGGGAATCACCACTAGAGGTCATCAGAAACGCTGGTCAACGCTGGATAAAATAAGTGAACATTCGTCATTGCTACAGAGCAATATACAGAATAAGCATTAAAAAGCATTTTTACTCGCTTGTGAAACTGTAGAACATTTTGTGCATAATCACTACACTTTATCACATCAGGGTGTTAGAACAAAAATAAATGTTCTGTAAGGAAGTCATGGCAATATTTGGTTACATATCCTGGTTGCATGTAAGGACATCCCCGAGATTTGTGACATACTGATACTAAGCAGGCTTTAGTTCAGTCTAAGCTTTTGCATGTGAATTGCATATTCTTTTGGACTTTGAGCCAAGTGGCTAACAATGAATTTCCCATGGACTGGACATTCTGGTTAGAGTACTTTTTAATAACAGAGAACATCAAGACAATATAACTTTTTGTTTCAGTCAGCAACACATAATTGTTCTATTTATAATTCATTCTGATATCTAGTGGCAATGACTAAACTCAATGAGGCCAATTTTAACATTTTTGTATACCTTACACAAGATGAAATTTTGTGGTTATGACTAGTTTCAAGATGAAATCTTTGCTGGTTATGACTCATTTCTTGCTGAGTGTCACAGACCAGTACCAGAAATGAACTGAGAGTTCGCCCAGTGTTGCGTAGTGGAAGAGCCCTGTCGCGGATACAAACGAAAGAGCCGGTAGACCGCGCGTTTTGCTCTGAGAACGCTCCAGCTAAGGAGATAAGATTCCCACAAGGAACCCACATTCTCACACGCACACAGTAGGCTGTATAGCTTATTCCGAAGAACCAAGGTACTCATGGACAGTTGAGTTGAGAACCCAAATGACTGAGTGCAGATACCTACCAACTTCCTGTTCCTTTGTGCCAACTGTTGGGCCAATGGTACATCAACCTCCGGCTCTTGGTGTTCGAACACCGAAGGCTGGAAACCATTACATACCTCAAATGGGCTGAGTCTGGTGGCCGAGGAGGTGAGGAGATTGTGGGAGAGCTCGGCCTAAGTGAGGTAGCAGGCTCAGGAGCGCTGATGATCTGCCATGAAACATTGAAGGAAGCGCTCCAGCTGTTGGTTGGTCCGTTCCATCTGACCATTAATCTGGGGGGAAATCCTGCAGAGAGGCTGGTAGTGACATTGATCAGACAGTGTGGCCGTGAACTGGGGCACTCTGCCCGAGACGATGTCCCTGGGGAACCCATGCAAATCGATTACGTGCTCGAAGACCAACTCAGCGGTGGCTTTGGCTGTGGGGAGTTCACGAAGAGACATCCAGGTGGGGTGCCTGCTGGTGGAGGTTTCAAGGTGTGCCCCTGACGTACTTTGTCTTCCAACTTCCACAGGAGAGGAGCCAGGATGCGGTGAGACAGCAGGACATGCGCGGGCTCCGTACAACAGGTGGAAGTCGAACTGTTCAAAGAACAGGGCCCAGCGTGCCTGCCTGGGGTTGAGCTGTTTAACCTGTTGAATGGTGATTAGGTTCTGATGATCTGTCCAGACCGTGAATGGGTCATCGCCACCCTGGAGCCAGTGATGCCATTCCTCCAGAGCCCACTTGATGACCTCCAGCTTCTGGGGATCCATAGCCACACCTTAGGAGGAGATCACGAATCCAAGAAATGTGGTGGTGCACTGGTGGAAAGCGCATTTCTCCAGCTTGCAGAACAACTGGTGGGCCAGCAGCCTCTTAAGCAAAGTGGAAAGTGTTTGATATGACTAGGACCCTGCCCTCTTCAGGCTGTCCCTCCAATCTAAGTGGAAGAGAGAGGAGAAAACTGTTTAGAGACACCAAAATTGAACTGTTTGACAATATGGCAAAAAATGAATACAGCTCACCATCCAAAGAACACTGGTCCTACAGAAAAGCACAGCGGTTGTAGCATGCTGTTGTGGGTGTTTCTCTGCAACAGGGACTGGGGCCCTTGTCAGGATAGAAATGTATGGGGCAAAATACCATCAAATTATTGTTAAAAACCTGCTGCCCTCTGTCAGAAAGATGTCAATGAAGGAGGTTCACCTTCCAACATGACAATGAACCAAAGTACACAGCAAGTGACCACACAGTAGCTGAAAAAGTAGAATGTCCTTCCATGGCCTGGTCAGAGCCCAGACTGAAAATCTGTGAAATGACTTGCAGTCCACCAACTGTCACCATCCAATTTGTCTGATCTTGAACAGTTCTGCAAAAAAGAGTGGGCAAATACTGCACAGTCTGGATGTGCAAAGTTGGTAGAGAAGTATCCCAAGTATACTCAAGACAATAATTAAAGATGGTTCCACAATGTCACAGATCCTTTATCTATTTCAGTGATTCTGTTTTTTTTATTTAGTTATATCTGATCTGTTGCTATCTTATTTTTTGCTTGGATGTTATAGGTTGCATTAAGGAAATCCAGCAAGAAAACGGGTTTTTGTGTGTGTCTTCATTTCAGGCTTCTAAGCAACAAAATGTGAATATTTTGAAGGAGGTAATACTGTTCTATACCCATTGTAGGTATACAATGCTGTCACTTTGCACCTCAACTTATGAAAGTAGGGAAAGTTGTGGTAATAACAACTATAATAACTATGCTGCTTTTTATTACTCACACATTTGCTGCTATTATTCATCCTTTGAAATATCTTAGTAACAGCAAGCAAAACCACTATCCTGTGATCAGAAGAGGAGGATGAATGGTCACAACAAACCAAAATGTCTGCGAATGGGATCTACTTGTATTCCAACAGCTTCAAAAGCTAAACGTGTGGGGAGTAGAGCAATTTGTGCTTCTTTTTGGAATACAGAGGCAATGATCTACTGTGATACTCTAGAAAACCAGTTCTGTGAAACTCATGTTATACTGCTATCCTGCAGTGAATGTATACCAGGGAAAAGCTTGCTGGTAGTACAAGACAGTTAGGCCAGACTTGGCTGTAGTTGGTTGAAGGTATCTGCATTCCTAAACTTGTGTGTGTTTTAGGCCTTAACCTTAGGTGTCTGAAGCATGTCAACATCTTAACATAAAAAACAGAATCTCAGAACTACCAATAGACAAAAACTCAATTTGTAAAAAAAAAGTAGTAATGTGCAACATAATTTTAATATGGATTAAAGTTTTTTCTCTATTATCCTCTATTTTTCATATATAAGGAACCATAATCATCATTGTATTTCTGTTATATGGTCTGGTTGGCTTTTGTACTTTGAATAGGATTCCAGTCCTTTTACAGTATGTAGTGATAATGTTTTCTGTGATGCGTTTTTGTCGCGCTCCTGTTATGAAGCTGAAACACTTAGCAAACACGTCATCAAAATGGTTATGGCTGAATAAGTTAAATATTTTGCAAGTTCATTTTTATGTGTGGCTTCAGTTTGTTTGTTTTGGAGGGGTGGACCAATGGGATAGAGCCTAAATGTTGAATGGTCAAATGTCTTAGAAGCTGTTGCAGGGCATAGTTTTAGAAAACCTGTGTTACAGAGCATGTTTGATGTTTAAGAGCCTTGTTACCTGCTAAGCCTGCTAAGTTGTAAGATCCAAAATTTTGGAGACAGCTCAAATTGAACTAGGTGCCTGAGGACCTCTCCATACCTTTTCACTAATCACTGTCAAAGGACCTCAACATTTACAAAATAAGCCCTTGTTATGGTGGTGTTTGTGTGTGTGTGTGTGTGTGTGTGTGTCTGTGTGTGTCTGTGTGTGTGTGTGTGTGTGTGTGTGTGTTCCTGTGAGAAAGAAACTTTAACTTCTTAGAAAAACATGAAACTGCTGACATTTTTACAGTCCCCTTGAGGACAATTCCTGATGTGGATTTTACTGACAGAGAAACCGGAGCAGTTTTGATTTAGTGTTTCTCTTTCCTACTATTCATTAATCAAAGTTTTATACACATTTTATTCCACATTCCGAAAAAGAAGATTGTGTCTTTATCATTTCCTCATGCTCAGTTCTGTGAACTTGTAATCAAACAGTGAAGACAACCACTTTATGCAAAACTTCAGACTGTACTTGATGGGAAGGAAGCAAATATGTTCATATTTTTACATGTTACTGATCACTTTTTCAAATGGACCTTACTACCCTCAACATTAATAATAACCCGTAAAAGGAAATAGGCCCACGTCTTCGCTTTACTGCCAACAGGAAGCTTCTGTCTATGGGTTCAATATCCCCTAGTGTTTAAAACCTGACCAGAGCTTAAACATGAACATGTCATTGTGCTCTTGATGCATCAGTAGAGTACAGAGAAAGACACACTCTCTTCCTTGTATGGGTTCACTCTAATGAACTAATTTGCTTATGCTACTTACTAACTTCATGCACAAAAGGGGGATTAAGCAATATTCCTTGCAGCAATTAAAGTGAGTGCAGATAATTAATCCTCCAGACCCCCCAGCAGCCCCTGCTGGTCGCTCAGCATTCTACTGGAATCTATTGGAGTGAAATTTGACAGAAAACAAAAAAAAACTCCAACAGCCTTCATCGTAAACTATGTTTAGCTCTCCAAGCTGTCCAATGACATTGCATTAGTGGTAATTTGAAGAGATGTAATGGCACTGGGCAGCTAGTGGCCTAGTGGTTATTGTGTTGTCCCAGAGATCGGAAGGTTGCGGGTTCGAATTCCAGGACTGTTAGTGGCACCACTAAGGTACCCTTGAGCTAGGTACTGTCCCCTTACACTGCTCCCCAGGTGCCGTGTTCCTGGCTGCCTGTTGCTTCACTTGGGTGAATGAGTTAAATGCTGAGAAAGAATTTTGTGCTGTGTCCTGTGGTGTGTTCATGTATGACAAATGGTCACTTTACACTTCATGTGACTCAAAGGAAGTGCGTTCTAGCCTTCATGCTCTTTAGGGGAGTCCTAGTTAGTGGGGGGGAATTGATCATGACTGAAATGGGCCACACGTTTTAGCTAACTTAGTGATTAAGAGCTTAATTCTTATCACTATTGTTCATTATTATGTAATGATCTTAAAGATTGCTGTTTTAGTCAGTTCATTCCATTTCATTATTTCCATTAATTGTTTTTTTGATTTTATGTGGTTTCTATGTTGCCGTTACATTATCCACAGTGATGGCATCAGAAATCTCCTCAGTGATCTCCTTGATTCTGGACTTTTTTGCTTTCCTGGATCTCTTGGTGTTGAGAGAGAGAGGCAGTAAAGAGACGGCACTCATCTTTCAAATGAAATCAACTTTAGGAAGTGGTCAGGTTGTAAACAATTCTGCCTCTAAATCTAACAAGTGCTAGAATTCTTTTGGGGTCTAAAATGGCATTGAACTTGGAAGTACTTGCTGTATAGTGTGGCGTAGTGTATAGTTTCTGGCCAAGGTTTTTCATTTTAATTTTCAGCTTCCATACCCGAAGAGTAAACCACATGTAAGTGCAACTGGAACATCATTCTTTCAAAAGATATTCCCTCAGTGTGTGGTTTGATTATGGTGGTAAAGGGCCCTGTTTAACATGTTATTCCAATGGTGTTCAGCTGAGTTAAGATCAGGTGACTGTGAAGGCCGTAGAATATGATTTACTTAATTTCATAATCATTAAACCATTCACTAGATGCTCATCCTGCTGATCAGGACACTGCCATCCTGGAAGAGTCCATTCCTATCGGGATAAAAATGTTTTGTCATAGTATACTTTTGTTTGATTTGCATAGATCCCTCTAAGGGGACAGAAACAGTGCCAGTAAAATGCCCCCATAGCCAAGCCTTTAAACCTTTATCATTCTGTTGGTTCAGGCTACATAAGCACTCACTTGTGGAGACTAAGGCCACATTCATATTTACCCTATCTTTATCTAAATGCAAATCCCAATTTAGTCAATGTTCCTAGCTAGTTTATTCATCTTTGTGATAGATCCTCCTGCCATCAGTGCCCCTGTACTACACCATTTTTCAAAGTCACTTTCAAAGTCTTTCCCTCTTGCCATCTTGATCCAAAGTTGATCCATGTACAGAGAATCAAGGGCGAACAAGAAGGTATATTTAACCGCAGCATATCGCAACCAATCTAGTCAAGAGTGAAAATGTAAACATGTTTTAGAGGAAGTCCCACAGCAGCCGAAAATACCAGGTTTACTACCAGGGATTTGAACTCCAACACAAGGCTGTAACTTCTATCTAACTGATATGAATCTTAGAATTGCAGCTCTGTTTGAGATCTTGTGAGTGCCTTGCATAAGCCTGTGTTTTCTTACAATAACAAGAAGTCTTTGGAAATATATTGGTGTCGTTTGTTTGGGGGCTGATTAGAATAACCATATTGTGGAATAAATGGCCAAATAAAACCTAATAACAATACAGGCCAACTAAGGGGCACTTTCCCAGACTGAGTGCAAATGAGTAGACGTTAAGGCACCCTTATTTATCATCAGGAATTGGTAGTAACTGACTAAATATAATTGAGATTTTGTAATCAGACTGCAGAATATAAGTTACTACAGTCAACCGGTATTGCACTTGAAAATATCTAATTATGTGTACGTGTAAACATGTGTAAATATCACCATAACTTTGACTTGAAAACTGTGTAAAAAAGAACACCTATAGCCACAAACAAGCCAAAACTAAACTTGCTGTTATCTGCAAAGACCTCAACTTAAAATCTGAAGAAGCATTTCAGCAGCATTTATGTTTCAGCAGCATGGCTGATAATGATTAATTATTAATTGACTTTTTTTTCTTTTAGATATGAATATATGTAATAGGCTCATTTTCATTTTCAGACATGTCTCTCAGCTAACGGCACGTCATCTCCCTCACTTTATGAATGTTAAAGGTTCATACATATACTTTTTTCTTTCAAACTGGTGTTTTCAACTTCAAAGCACTCATAAATGCCATCATGACATGTTTTCCATTGTGTCATTTGCTGACAGCCACTACCTCCTGTTCTTGTCTACTATGTTGTATTACTTTGTGGCCTCAAGGGTTTTCAATCATCAAGCTCCAATGGAATGGGACTAAGAACATCTGCATTCCAAATATTCTTCTCTATCATCATTGTTATTTCAATACACCTTGTCAAATCTGTAGCATGTCAGGCATGCTTGAACTCGTGAACAGCTAACGGGAATCTAAACACAGTGTACATGCCTCCATTTCCATTTCGCTGAGACTTTGTACAGCTGTTCAGTATCTATATATCTATCTCTCT
>JBBJLS010071569.1:0-11013 GCA_037577275.1 Bryconaethiops microstoma
ACAGTATATATAGCAGAAATTGCTGCAAAAGTTCATGCTGGCTCTGATGGTAGGTTTTTGTGTATTGATACACACAGCTGCAGAATGGTCAGAGAGCCCATGCTATAACTCATGTCCTGCCTCGATGGGTCAGAACTCTTTTGGCGATATGAGGGAGACAGGTGGTTTTAATTTTATGGCTGACAGATTTATATCTACCTATTTAATCCAGCAAGAAAATGCAAGATGCAAGAAAAATGCAGAACATGCCCCTTTCAAGGCCCTGTTGATTGGAAATGCAAATTGGTAAATACACCACTGCCTAAATCCATCCGCTGCGTGATAAGAATATAGTAACGGTGACATCATAGTTTAAATATAGAAGAGTAGGTTTTTCTCCATGGCTTATTGCCCAGTTAAGGTAATAGCTGACCCTCTGCCCGTGCCTCTGGACTATTTTCTTATTGATGAATTGCTTTTTACTGCCTGCTTGCTTTTCTGCGCCAACACGCCATCCATCTCTGATGGAAATGGAGATCAGGCCGCTGGCATCACCAGCAGAACTGACTGCAGTGACATCAGATTCTGGCCACCAGTTCTGATGTGAGCTACCGTGCAACAATGCACTATAACACTGTGCTTTTGGAAGAAATAAATAAATGAAGGCATGTGGGTAATGGAGCTAAATTAGCTTGGAGTTTTCCTCGATGCATATGGCAAACCACCAGCATTAAAGTGCAGTTTGATCTATTCTAAATTATATCTAAATTAGGCTTGATTGCCAGTTAGATCTCATTTAATCATTTTAGCTATAGAGCTTTTCATTTGTTATTCAGATTGGGAAGGGCTGTGAAAGAACACCATCTGTGTACCTACCCATACTGCTTGTAACTGGATCTCCGCACATAAGATGTTAAGTCTTCTGTTTTCCTGTCCATAAAGGAAGTTCTGGATAATTATTTTGTAAAGTGGAGTTACTGTTGACTCCTAGTAACTGGGGTATAGAGCATAATGGTTGAGAACTTGTGCAGCAGCTCTCTTTCAAGGCGGCTGATGGCCTAATGGTTAGGGATTTGCCCCTGTGCTCAGAAGGTCATAGGTTTGATTCCCAGGACTGCTAGTGGCACCACTGAGGTACCCTTGAGCAAGATACTGTCCCCACACACTGCTCTCCGGAAACCTCCTTTGAGGGAGTGGAATGGGAATTTACGTTCAAATTCAAATGATGACTAATATTAACTAAAAATAATTTCCAGTGTTAGTATATAAAGAAAAAGCTTACAATTTAAAAATGAGGTACCTCTTAACATGTTATATTTTGCTGCTACTGTGAAAAAGGGTTATAAGGAATCAGTTGTTACATGTTTGCATGAATCTCAACAAATTGAAAAATGAAAAGGAAAAGAAAATGAAATGAATATTGTGCATTTTATAAATATTTTAAAAATATGAACATCTGAGACAACCAAAATTCAAAGTAAATACATTTGGCTGAACAACAATAAAATGTAGCAAATAACAATTGCATTTAACAAGTACGTCTTTAGAATCCTGATGAAAAAAAGTTGGAAAATTGTCACCGCAGAAAGTCAGTACAAAGGTAAGAGCAGCAAAAATAAAAACCAACAGTACTGTATAAAAAGAACACTATACAAACAATTTAGAAATACAAATATGGACATGTGATATAAATATATGTGAGAACACTGTGGCTATATATAGCAGGTTAAGTATGAGTATAATACAGGCGGAACACATAGACTGATTTGTGGTCATGCCTGGTGAGGTACAGACCACCTGGTAATGGATTTTTTTTCTGGTTTAGTGTTAAACTGAGGTCATTTTCACCTACACAGTGTATCTTGACTCAATATAGATTAGCGGTATATGATCTTTATTACACCAGTTGTTAGTATTGTGCAAATGTGTCTTCTAACTACAGCCAAACTGGAGTTAGTTTTAATTGTTTTAATTGTTTAATTGTTTTTGTTATCACAGTCAATTCTGTATTATTTACAGAGTTTAGGGCTTTTAGATGCCATACACAGAAACTGCAAACATGGCCTCGCAGGACTACTATACCAATAGATTACTTTCAATGACCCCCTCACACTCATCTGAGTTCTGATAAGTAACACCTGAGTTCTGTTTAGACTCAGTTACTCCTCTCCTATGCATACTAATTTAAACACTCAGGTCACTGGGAAGTACCTGTTCGGTCTTGTTAACCCACCTGATACACTTTTTTTCACCCTTGTTCTTTTTGTTGACACGCATGTGTATTTACTACAGAAAGCCTGAGCGTTATTGTACGCTGAGCGCAATTTAAGGCTCCGGATGCCGCTTTAGTGCTGTGAGAAAAAGAGGTACATTAACGGGAGATAATATGTGACGTTCTGTTTAAGTAAAATACTACACGTTGGTTAAAAGGCAAGCAAAGTCAGAAAAATCGGAAAATACACTACACCTTATTCCTTTATTTGTGTATCTTTTTAAGAGGGTGTAAAATAAATGCACTGTGTGAAATGTGAAATGAACCTATTTTCAGTGACAGGGCAGCATTTCTCTTGAGAGCTAGCTCACTAGCAAATTCTCATTTACAAAAAGTTCAAGTGTTTTATTTGTCACCTGCAGTCCTACTTAGTACAGCATACAGTGAAATCCTGTCCAGCAATACCCCCCGGCTGTGCTACATAGAACTGACTAGACAATAATATCAATCTAACTAAAGAGAAATATAATTTAAAAAGTAAGAAAATTATTAACTAATTATTAACTTTAAAAAAATTTAAAAACGTGCAAGAAAGAGAAATAAAATAGAAATAAAAGCAACCAAGATACTCCTAGTAAACTGAACAACCTAATCTATGTATGTATTGTTTTTATTTATTTTAGTACTCCATATGTTTGTATAAACCCCCCCCAAAAATTCAAAAACATTTGGGACACTTTCCCAATATGCAATAAAAGGTGTAATTTGGTGATTCACTTGGACCTTTTTTTAACAGGCAAAAGTACAAAGAAAAGACTTTCCATCGTTTCACTGAAAAACTAAATTCTATTTGGTAAACATAACCAAATTTAGAAATTGGTGCCTGCAACACAATTTACCACTGGGTCACACACCCTTTTCTTTTAAATTACACTTCTTAATTGTTTAGGAACTGAAGAAACTAATTGTTGCAGTTTTGCAAGTGGGATTTTTGCCCATTTTTGCTGTATACACTTGAGCTGCTCAACAGTCTGTGATTCTCGTCTTCATGATGCGTCAGACATTTTTACCAGGAGACAGATCTGGACTGCAGGCAGGCCAGTCAAGCACATGGACTCTGTTTACGAAGCTACACTTTTGGAATTTGTGCAGAATGAGGCCTGGCATTGTCCTGCAGAAATATTCATGGAGTCCTGGGAAAAGAAATCATCTTGACAGGAGCATATGTCTGTAATGAGGGCTCTATGGTCACACACATTCAGCAGCAGTTTCCACCATTGACCATCCTGCACAGAGATTTCACCTGAATCCCTGAATCTCTTCACGATGTTATTCACTGTAGATGGTGACAGACCTTTTTTTGGTGTGTGTTGCAGGCATCAATTTATAAACACTGAAAATCCTTCCTTTGTACTTCTTGCTTGTTAAAAAATGTTCATGTGAATGACCAATTTACATATTTTAGTTTTACTGCATTTTTTAAAAGTTTTGGAAATTGGGGTTCTATATATGAGCTAACTGTCAGAATAAAGAAATCTCTTTGGCGATCAATTTGTTTTACAGTATTAATTTCTGCTTTGCATCCAGTATTCAAAGGGAGCCTTAGCACTGGCGGAAACCATAAGATAAGCACAAAAAGATAAATCTATATATTTTTGCCTTGGCCACTTCTATGGCCATTATCAACTTCTATGGCCATTATCAAGAAAAGTTGACCTTTTCATATTTCAGTTTTGAAACTGGGAGTTCATGTATAGTCAGCTGTTTTAAAAGAATAATCCCCATGAATGAGAACAACAGTCCATGCGGCATTGTAAGGGACCGAACAGTGAAGCATGAAGACACACAGGTTTTTGTTTCAAAAGGCAGTGTTGTATTACCCCCAATAAAGTCAAACATTCACAAAGACCAAAAACTAACAATAACAATGCCTATACCAGATGTCAACCACCACAAACTTGACTCAAAACATTTAACGTGACTTTAACTAAATAAAACCAACGTTCTACAGTGAAACAAAGGGGATAATATATATAGTGGCTTGGCCAAACCAAAGAACACAAAAAGGGGTTAACAAAATACACATACAACACATTCCCAAGCGACAAGATGCAGACCTGTGGACTCGCGATGCTCCTGTTGTCTTTCGGCCTGTCCTTCAGCGAGTCTCCTCTGACCCACAAAGCATGCAACACTCTCGACTTAGTATCCACTAGATCACTTCCCATGTTCAACATATTGTCCACTCCTCAACATGTCTCTGACCATCATCTTCTATCTTTCAAATTCCCTCTTTAGACATCCTCAGCTCTTCACCCGTGTGCAGCATTTACGTCTACCTGCAGAAATCTCTCCTCTTTTTCTCTGTCCTCTCTCTCGTCCTCCATTCCATCCTCCTTATCTCTCCCAAAATCCCAGTCCATCTTCTGTTGAATCTACTACCCGTGACCTTCTTTCATCTCTCCACAGCTCATTTAACCAACTTTGTCCCTTGTCTTCCAGACCTTATCTAATTTTGCCAATGGTTTAACTTCTGCTAAGTCTTCCTTCTTCAGAAACAAATTTGAAGAATCTGCATCTAACCCTCACAAGTTTGTTGCCACCTTTTCATCCCTTCTCAAATCTCCATCTCTCCCTGTATCAGAATCAGAATCAGAAAACTTTATTTACCCCAGAGGAAATCGTATCTCCAGCTCTCTCACCATAAGACTTCACCAAGTTCTTTGACGAGAAGATCACTGATATTACAAGATCCTTTCCTCCAACCACCATGCTGCCTGCCACATAGAGACCAGGCCATGCTGCCCAGTTTCATGCCTTCTCTCCTGAAGAAGTGTCACAACACCTGACGTCCAGCAAACCTACCATGTCTCCGCTCAACCCTCTCCCATCGAGCACACTCCAGATCATATCATCAGATCTCATCCTACATAATCAATGGCTCCTTGATGACTGGTCATGTTCCATCTGCTTTCTTGTCTGCAGTGGTCACACTGATTTTGAAGAAACCCTTGCTGGACTCCTCTATAGACCAGCATCTCTTCTCTCCTTCCTTTCCAAAGTCTTGGAACGTGCTGTTTATAACCAAATCAACTTGTTTCTTTCTCAAAACAGGCTTCAGGACCCTCACCAGTCCGGGTTCAAGACTTTACATTCCACTGAAACTGCTCTACTTGCTGTCTCTGAAGAATTTCATGCAGCTAGATCACTCAACCTGTCTTCTGCTCTGATCCTCCTTGAGCTCTCTTCTGCCTTTGACGCAGTCAATCGTCAAATCCTCCTCACAACTCTCTCCAACCTTGGGATCTCAGGCACAGCCTGGCAATGGTTTGCTTCCTGTCTTGATGACCGGGGGTTCCAGGTATCATGGCAAGGTACCCAGTCTGCTCCACGAAGATTATACACTGGTGTTCCACAGGGGTCGGTCCTTGGGCCGCTTCTCTTTTCTCTACATACTGGTTCTCTCAGGGATGTAATAGCCTCACATGATTTTTCTTATCACTTTTATGTTGATGATATGCTTAACTTATTCTCTCTTTCCTTTCCAGTGACATCCAGACCTCAACCTGCATCTCAGACTGTCTGGTGGCCCACCACCTCAAGCTGAACCCCAGCAAGACTGAGTTCCTCTTCATCAAAGGGAGTCCTTCACCAAGCCACGACCTCATTGTTTCTGTTGAGAACTCGGTTATTATCCCTTCAAAGAATGTAAGAAATCTTGGTGTTATGCTAGATCTGTCTTTCTCGCCACAGGTTGACCAGATCTCCAGGACATCCAGATACCTTCTCTACAACATCAGAAGAATCCGACCCTTTCTCACCATGAAAACTACACAGATACTCGTCCAGTCTCTGGTCATCTCCAAACTGGACTACTGCAACTCTCCACTGGCTTGACCTCCACTGAAGGTAACACAACCACTTCAGCTGATTCAGAATAGTCTTCAATGTTCCAAGGTTCATGCACACCACACCTTTACTAAGGAACCTTCACTGGCTCCCTGTGGCTGCTCACATTATGTTCAAGTCCTTAACACTTGTCTTTAAGGCCAAGAATGGACTTGCACCCCCATACATATCGGCATTGATCAAACAACGTGTCACTTCTCATCATCTCGTCTTGAGCCTCCACTGCTTAAAAGAAGAGGAAAGCATACGCCAAGACTCTTCTCAGTCTTGGCCCCCCAGTGGTGGAACGAACTCCCTCTTCCGTTCAGAAGACCTCGCTGTCTTCAAACATTGTCCGAAGACCCACCTTTTCAAGGAGCACCTTGGTGACTAACTGTGCCTCTTGTTTCTGCTTGATTATTTCTCAAATAAAAATAAATTAATAAATAAACAAAATAACCTCTTATCCCTATCCCTTCCTGACTTTTGTCTTAACTTCTGGCTTTTCTTTGACAGGTGCTGTTTAGGTGTACCTAGCGTGCAGTAACTTGGTTGAATAGTGGACGTTGATTTAAGTATAGCTTTACAGGTTTAAGAAACAGATGTGAACTACTTGAGCACTGATTTACGTCGCTCTGAATAAGAGCGTCAGCTAAATGCCGTAAATATAAATGTAATAAAAATTGTACTCATTAGCTAAAAATGATGTTGTAGGAAGAAGTTGTATAATGTATGCGTATTTTATGTTTAAACTTCATTTGTATGCATCAAATAGTTGGCAATTCATAAAACATATTTTCTCAAGAAATGAATGATGAAATGCAATGGAAGCCACATCAAGGCACCTTCTTGTTGAATACTGTCACACTTCTGAGGCAAATCATGGTCCGGCAGGAGGCACAAATGCAGACTTCTCCCATTATGTTTTTTTCTTTCTTTATTCCAAACACAAAACAAAACTGGGCTCGGTAGCTGAAAACACAAAACTCAAAACAATACTCTGGATTTCAAGACTCTGACAAGGCAAGGGTTGTCGTGAGGGTGGACGCGCACTTTAGTCCTGGGCAGCAGTGGCCTCTAGTGGCCGCTGACAGGGGATGTCACAGTACCCTTCCCCCAGCAAGGGTTGCCAGCCCAGGGCACCCAAACCGGGGGCGGGGTGGAGGTGGAAAACAAAAAAGGCTCTCCGATCCCTCCGGTGCCGGGCTCCATTCAAGGGCCCTGTCCGTACCGTCCAGGGTACCCCCCTCTTTGTCATGACGTCCTTGGTGGTCCCCTCCGAGGTGGATCCCTTACAGCTCACCCCCAAAAATTTATTGAGGGAACGACCCAGGGATCCACCGGCATGCCCCCCCAAAAGACGCACCTCTGGGGCATCAGGTGGTCCCGGACCCTGCCAAAAGGGTGGTGGTGACGACGGTGGCCATCTCGAGGCCGCAGGAGTCCCACCTGAAACCGGGACCGCAAGAACGGGGGCCTCAGGAGCAAGAACAGGTGCCACGGCGGGTGCCGGGGTCTCAGGAGCAGGAGCAGGTGCCACGGCGGGTGCCGGGGCCTCAGGAGCAGAATCAGATGCCACGGTGGGTGCCAGGGCCTCAGGAGCAAGGACAGGTGCTACAGCGGGTGCCAGAGCCTCAGGAGTGGGGACAAGTGCCAAGGCCGGAGCCAGGGCCTCAGGAACAGGTACCACGGCCGGAGCCGGGGCCTCAGGAGTGGGGACAGGTGCCAAGGCGGGTGCCGGGGCCTCAGGAGCGGTGGCTGGAACCTCTAGGATAGGGAACTCTGGGACAGGTACCAGGGCTGGCGTGGGAACTTGGAGCCATCTAGGAGCTGGCATAGGGGGTTGCAGCTGATGTGGGGCCGGCATGGGTAGCAGAAGCCGTCTAGGAGCTGGCACCAGCAGCTGCAGCTGACATGGAGCCGGCGTGGGAAGCAGAAGCTGTCACGGGGCCGGCACTGGGGGCTGCAGCTGATGAGGAGCCGTCGTTGGAGGCAGAAGCTGTTGTGAAGCCGGCACAGGTGCTGCACATACCTCCTGGGGAGCAGGGGCTTCCAAGCCCTGCAGTGCGGCGGCTTGGCTCTGCATTGCAGTGGTGTGGCTCGGAGCCGGAGCTTTTGGGTGTGGGGGTGGAGCTTCTGTGCTGAGAGGCAGAGCTTCTGGGCTCCTCGAGCCGCTCCAACTTCCCCACTAGCTCCACAAGGTGTACGGGTCTGCACACTGTGCAGGTGGGACCCACTGGACCGGCACGAGACTCGCCTCTAAGAGCAAGTCAGGCGTGAGCGCTAGGGGGCTGTGCTCGGGAGGACAGCTGGGATGGCCGGAGCAGTCGATTGGAGGAGTGGTTCTGGAGGCTTGCGGCCCCTCCGCCTCTGTGGCTTCTTAGCCTGCTCGGAGACGAAGAGGTCCTCGAAAACCTCCGGAGGCAAAATGGTTGGTTTGTCCCCCGGTCGGCCACTCCAGCCGTAAACTACCACTTCATCCTCTGAGCTAATGTACCCCAGTAACTCCTGAGGGGTGTACCAACTTGCCCTGACCAGTTCCTCCCTCTGCCGGGGCCAGCACGTCCCACTTACCCGGTTGGCCATGGGTTCCCACAGACCGGTGGCTAAGTCTGCTGTGCCGCTTGCTAAGGTGTGTCAATCTGTCACTCTCAGCCTTGTCTCATCCAAACAGGAGGCACAAATGCAGAATTCCATTCTTGGGTTCTCTTTATTCATAATAAGAATATAAACAAAAACCAGGCACGAGGGTCGATACGATTTCCAAAACCAAACTAAAGATGGACAAACGCAACAAACGTACTGTGATGGGGAACGGACAACTACAAACTGAAACAGTGGAACTTAAATACACGACAAACAAAGGACACTCATTCAACTAAATACAAAACAGGTGTAAATAATAACCAAACTCAGGTGTGTCAACTTTAAAGTACTAAAATGAAAACTTTGTAGTCAGTTCATTTTAATATGGTAAACAAAACTAAGTAAAGAACATTAAGTATAAATTTTTGGAATTCAGTCTACACTGTACAAACTATTGTACATGCATGCAAATATAAATGAGCTTAGAGGATTCTTTGGAGCAATGCCACTGAATACCCTCTTATGGTTCCCTGAATATCCTTTCAGTGGATGGTTCTCTTTACTCAGAATAAAATGAATGTCAGAGCCGTGTTTCTCACATGGAAAACTGAAGAAAAAACTTCTACCACTCCGTGAGGGCCTAATAGCTTTTTGTGATGCCAAGCAAAAACTGCCAGTTTGATCATTCTGTATTGAGATTCTGTGCTTGAAGATCAAGCACACTCAGAATTTTTCCTTATACTCTCTGATGCTCTTTCAACTCTGTTTCTGTTTCATTAGTTTCACCATGATCCTTGAGGAATGTTGTTTTATTTCACTGTATGTTATGTATATAGCTGAATTTACAATAAACCTACTTGATTTACTAAACTGAAAATAAAAATAAAATTTTGCAGTGTTAACCCACACATAGGCTAGCCCTGGGTGGCCACCAACATTTACTGAAAGCCACTAAAGTATATTTTGGCCCATTTTAGCAATTTCCAAAATGTTTCATTGTATGAACAAAGGCACACGTTACAAAACACATTACAAAAAAGTATGATAAACAAGTTTAATAAACAATATGTAAAATAAAGTGGTCCTTATTGTCATGCATGAACACACATGACAGCACAGCATACAGTGTGAAATTCTTTCTTTGCATTTAACCCATTTACCAGTTGACGCAGTGAGCAACCAGCGATGCAGCCCTCAGGGATAATGTGGTCAAGGCTACCGCAGTGGTGCCACTGGCAGTCCTCAGATTTGGACCCACATCCTACTGATTGCAAGGACAACTCCCTAACCACCAGGCCACCAGCTGCCACGTGTATATAATAAATAATGTAAAAATAAGATTGTACACCATGAGAAAGTATTTGCTCTCTCTTCTGAGCCATCATGCTAAATAGTTTCAGAAAATAAATGCTGACCTTATCAGAGTTGAGTGAAGTGTGCAGTTCCTTATAAGTTCATCTGCATCCTTTTGTGACTTACCAGATGAATTGTCACTGAGCCCCTGGAGGAAATAAGGTAGGACAGGCACTTCTGGTAAGATTCACTTTTCATTTTCCTCCATTTGAAGATAATGTCTGTTGTTTCACTGAAGTCCCAGATAACTTTCCCATAAAAAATAGTTGGTGTTGGAAAACTTTTCTCCTTAAATTAAATTATCATTTAAATGCCACTGCATGTCGTGTGAGAGAGTATGCACTGCACAGAGTTGATGCTGTGCTAAGAATGATCCACTATGTAAATAACTCCTGCCCACTGATGGTTTTATAGGTGTCCTGACCTACAGTGCATACAGAAAGTTTTCAGACCCCTTCAAGTTGTCCTCATTTTATATTTAAGACTCATCCTAAAATGTATTAAATTAATATTTCCTATAGTCAGTGTACACACAATGACAAAGCAGACAACATGTGTTTCCAGTGTTTTATTTATAAAAAATAAAAACTGAAATATCCCATTTATATAAGTATTCAGACCCCTGACACTCTAACACTCTAGTGCATCCTATTCATTTCAGTAGTCTTTGAGAAGTTTCTACAATTTGATAGGACTCCACCTGTGCCCAATTAAATTCAGTAGAGATAATTAAGAAAGGCTCATACCTGCCTATATAAGGTCCCACAGCGAGATTCTTTGTGCAGATGGGAGAACCATACAGAAGAACAACCATCAGTCCAGCACTTCACCAATCAGGCCTTAGGGTAGAGTGGCCAGACAGAAGCCATTTCTCACTAAGGGGTGGTAGAGTAGCCTAGTGGGTAAAACACTTGCCTGTGAACCCGATGATCAAGTCACAGGTTCAGACCCCCACACCAACTTTCTACCAGTGTTTGTGAGCAAGACACTTAACC
>JBBJLS010071570.1:0-11012 GCA_037577275.1 Bryconaethiops microstoma
TATATATATGTGTGCACACACACACACACACACACACACACACACACACACACACACACACACTAATATATATATATTAGTGATTCACTTGTAAAAAAAAAAAAAGTCCTGCTTACAATCATTCCTGTATTTACTGTTTATACATTTTAGCTAGCATCACTGAAAACTACTTAAATTTGACATTCACCTGATCTCCCTCCATTCATCATTTTATTACTGTCCCTGTAAATGGACAAGGGTGCATCATACAGGACAGGACAACCAGCAACAGCTGCAATCAGTTTCTCCTCCATGTCGGCTACGATCAGTAAAAAGCCTGTATAGCTTTACAGTGAGAGAATTCCTTCTGATTGGCTGTCACTGCTCATTTACATAAAGTTGAACTTCGCTGGCATTTGAGAAAGTAATTTTTAAAAATATATAAATAAATACAAATGAACAAAACACTGTGTGTGTGTCAGAGCTTAACCATTTCCATTACCATCCAATATCCAGTTTAACTCAATCCTCTATCAAATGTAATTAGATGCTGACTTAGTAACCAATTCGATGAATGGAGTGCATTGAGAAGGTCCACCCAAATGTGTGCTCTTCTAACTGTACTCTTCTAATTCAGACATGAATTGCTTTCCCAGTGCAGCACATTATTATACAGTGTTTTACTGATAAAACCCACTGAGAGGAACAGTTATTTCATACATGTATGTGTGTACAAAATAAATGTTGAACAAATATTCTACACCATGGTTTTAGTTCAATGCATGAATGCAGGTGGTGCCTGTGGCCATGCTGATGGACTTAATTGCCCATTAAATGCTCATGCAGATGGCGTAGGTTCAATCTTCTGGGCACCCGCCTCAAGGTCATGAACATGGAGGAATCAAACGGCTGCTTGGCTGCTGAGTTCCGACATTTGGTGCGAACAATGTTCCATTGGTTAATTTGATTATATAATTTAATTTGGTTAATTTGCAGTTATTTGTCTACTCACTCATTTTCAGTGTGTCTAGAAATGCCGTATAAATGCTAAACTGTATTGTATGTCTTTCTCTTTTAAACACAGCAACTGAAGGAAAGGAAGTCGGGGGGAAACAAAACGAATGAGGTTGAAAACTTTTCATTTTGTACATTGAAAATGTCCTTTAAATGTTTTATTCTATGAAACAGCCAAATGCACAGGGCTAAAAGTAAACAGGTTATTTTAAAAGTTAGGTCAGGTCATGAGTAACGACTAACAATACACATCAAACAAGAAAAGTTGATGAGACTTCTTTATATAAAAGCTGGACCATGTTTTACTGAGTGAACACAGTAGGGAGAGGGTGACCGGTTTTATTTCCCCCAGGCTGTTCCATTCATATGAGACCAGGCTCCACTCCTTTCAATAAAGTGAGGCCTATAAACCAATAAAAGACCCATAAATACCCATCAAGCCATAGAAATGTTTCAAAAGCACATTTAAAATCTGCTGAAAATAGCAGTCTGTAGTGTTTGGCTTGGAACAAACCATACTTTTTCAAATAGTGTGGACCAAAAACGTCATTTTTAGACTGTTCCTCCCTCTCCACAGTGAACGCGGTACTTTCTCGTGTATGGCTTTACCAGCAAGCTGATTGGCTCTTTTTACCGATGGGTGAATACATATTTAAATAAAATTGTAGAACTAAGACACTGAAGTATTTTGTGTGTTCCTCTTGACAAGGATGCTGGACTCTCTGAAAGTAGTACTTAAACGTTTTTTAATTCTTTATTCAGTTAGGTGTGTAGGTGTCGCTAGAATTAAGCATTTTTAAGGGAATAGTTGAGACAAGACAAAGATTAAGTATGTGCAGACTTCTTCATTTTAGAGTCAAAGAAGGAATTTCCCAAGTTTCATAAAAAAGCTTATTACCAATAAACACTACCAGTCAGAAAATTTGCACACTCAGATTTTCTACATTTGCATGTTTATCACTTAATATTGACTAAAAACACACTCAGCATTTTTGCTAACAAATACATTTAGTGTTTGTGCATCATTTGAGTAGTCAAAAATAGTGGTCATGTTTATTATTATCACCACTGCACTGACCTGCAAAAAGGCACCTAAGAAGACCTGCGAGATATTTAACAAGCTATTAGGTGGAATGGGAAGAAACAGTGAATGAGTGGATTTAAAGGACAGTCTAGAATTTGACAGATTCTTTGTAAATGAAACTCGTTTTATTTGACATATTTTCAGCAACATTCCAATGTTTAACAAAAATAAAAATCTGAAGTTTAGGAAATAAGTGGTAAAAAACTTTGACTGGTAGTGTACATAAGGAGATCATTATAAGGATGTAAGGACAGTAAAATTGTACGTGTGTTAATTTAGTGTTTATTGTATATGTACTGGATGGAGTTGGTGGTGAGTTTCACTGGGTGTTGTAAATGTTGGGTGAAGCTGGTGATGGAAGAACTTGGTGTGAGTGTTTAATTGGTGAATGTCCTTTTTAAGACCCCTCTGCTTGTTACGGAGGAGCTCCACTCCATCAGCTTCGACACACAGCTGAGCCAGCCTGGACTCTGCATTGACCTAAAGGTGAAGCGCACAGTCTCACACGTCTCTGCATCTGCACAAATACTCGACTGGGTTCTTGTACTCTGTCTTTTTGCGACTCCAGTGAACGCTGCGGTACACTGATTTATTATCCTGCATCTTAGTTGTGCCTTTACGTGTGTTTGAATTCAGACTGCTTCGCTTCCTGTGGTGGTGATCTCTCATAACAGCCAGCTGCCAGGCGCCTGGGCCTCCATCCTGTGGTTTAACATGCTCTGCACTGACTGTCAGGTAGGGCATTTATCCCCCCAGTCATTTTTTCCACTCTTCCTTTCCAAAGTGGGAAAGCAGTTATTTACACTTGTATCAGGAGAACAGGCTCGTTTCACTTTTAATGAGGGCAGACCAATAAATCTAAAACTAAAACTTACATTAATGTTTTAAAAACATTTGAAATTACTGATAAACTTGTGTGAACAACGTGCAGGCTCAAATAATGCAGGTTGTTTTGCACATCTACTCAGTGAAAGTGGGCTATTCCTGCTGGAGACTTTCCCAGCAAGTTGATGGGCTCTTTATTACCAATGGGCGGGACTTGTATCTGCAAATATACACCTAGTTAAGTGTTATGAGCTTTCTTATTAATGTTTTACAGTCTTTTATACAATATCCTTTATAATGTCTCTTTGTTTGCGGAGTTGATTTCCAGCTGAATCCGGCTGGTTTAGTTCCTCCGCTGTCATGGCTGTCACGATCTTTCTCTAAATCTGACCAAAGAGTCTGTGTCCTCCCATCCATCCGTCAGTCAGGACTGACCTGGGACCAGTGTCTGATCTTATTGCCAGGGAGGGCTGTTCATTCTGACGGCACGTGGAATTCAGGATGTCTGCCCTTCACCTCATGGAGCTCACGCTACAGAGAACTGAGCTCTTCATAAATATACATATTAGAGTTTCAAATCAAGATGAGACCCAGAACAAAAACAATCATTTTGAAAACCTGGAGTAAAGACATTTTATAACATAGTTAACTACAAAATAATGTTAGTTTATTGTTTTTGTTGATTTTCCTAAAGCAGTGACTATATTTTCTCGGTGAAACTACATTCAGGATGCTTTAAGTTTTGCTAAAAAGTGGCTCTGGCATTTTCTTGGTTGAAATAGGGGTTATTGAGTGCATCAGTTACTGTAGCTTTAAAAAAAATCACAAGAAATATTGCAACTCTGACTGTTTTTTTTTGTAAATGCCATGTCGCCCAATCTGATTGTGAACTGTGATAAAACTCTTGAACTGCCTTTAAAAGGCTTGAATGAATCAACTCTATTTCAGAACCTGTCGTTTTTCCTGAACCCCTCTACGCTGAAGTGGGGTGACCTGGCGAAGGTTCTGAGCTGGCAGTTTTCTTCCATCACTAAGAGAGGCCTCAACGCCGACCAGCTGAGCATGCTTGCGGCCAAACTGCTCGGTGAGTCTATCTTGTACACTGGACTGTGCTGGATAACTTTATAGATCCTGGAGGAAATTGCTTGTCATGACTGCACTCTAACCGAGACAAGAACAATATAAACTAATGCTGGACAACAACTAAAAAATATCTACTCACGATTAATCGCATGGTTTTCTGTGATTAATCGCATTATAGGCAAAATTAAATAATGAATTCAAAAGTAGTGTATGGCGCACTTTTATTTTTAAAGTACTGCTATATGAACAAAAGTGCAGTAACACTGCATAACATTAAACAAATTAGCTTTTTAACAGCAGTGTTTCCCACATAGACATATATGGTTTCTCACTTGATCTACCTACGGTAAGCCTAAAGGGTGAAAACAGTCGAAGCGAACCCTTTGTGTTCAAAACGTGCGAGTTAACCGAACCGTGCCGCAGACTCAAAGCGAACCAAACTGAGACCCACTCCCGAGGTGGTCTGAGTTCGTTTGGCGTGTTCATATATATGCAAAAAATGCTGACTAATCGATCTGAGCTCGCTTTAAGGGCTGAAACGGACCAAGTGTGAAAACACCGTAAAGAACAGTTGACTGAAAGGTTTTTTTGGGGAAGCCAGAAAAGTTCTGTGGCTTCAAGCAAAGATCCCTTTCTGTGAGTTTATACAATATAAAATGAATTGGTAAAAAGGCACATGTTCCATTCTTATATGTACTGATTTCAGTCTTGTCTAAAATGAGTGAAATATGTTCCACAAAAAGATGAGTGGTGCTTAACCATAAGTTCTACTGTCATGAAACTGGAATGTGTACACTTAGATTTTATGGCAAATCAACATTACTTTTGATTTAAACACACAATGTTGTCAGAGAAACAGGTTTACAAATGGGAGTCGTCAGAACATCACTGATGAACCACCAGCTGAAACCAAGCTGCTGCAGAAAATGTTCTAATGAAAGTCACACTATAATCTTTACCTCATCCAGAGCTCATAAACTCATTGTTCTGTCAACAAGAAACCAAAGGACCAGCCACAGCACCAAACTTCAAAGAAGTCAGCACTTGATAATTGATCATTGCAGATGGTTCAATAGTCCATTAGTAATTTCCTCCAGAATCAAAAAAAGCTTCTTCTGATTATGAGTCACTTACTGTTGATATTGTTCCTCGTACTCTGGTTTAAACCAGGATCACTTAAGAAACAGGCTTTTAAATGAGCCCGTTTCTTAAGTGATCTCTTAATAAAGTATGTTTTTGCCCAAGATGGGCTTTTTCCATTGCTGCAAAGAACTTATCTTGGCATCTATTACCCAGCTTCCAATCTTCAAGACAAACCTCCCAAAAAAAACCACTGGCCTATGTGAGAGTTGGTGGAGTCCTTGCCTCTAATGCAGGAGGATGCTGGTTCGACTCTTGCTTAATGTGCATGAAGATGCTGGAAGGAATGAACTTTTACTACAGTTGAAACCAAACCAATAGTTTTAAGACAGTAGGAACTTTAACAAAAGTTCGCCGCCGTGTTTTGCACAGCAAAACCCCCATGTGTCTCTTGTTTCAGGCTCTATAACCCTTGCTTCTCAGGAGCCTGGGGGGGGGGGAGGGCAGATGGATAAGTGCCCCCCCTTTCTTAGGTATTGGTGTTTGTGGAGACCACTGCTCAGGATTTGAACCCATGACCTCCCAATCTCAGAGGCATCGCTCTTACCACTGAGCCACAGGATCCCACAGCTAACATGCCTTTTTTTTGGGAATTTGACTTTCAGAGGAGGTCTGCTGTTCAAGCCATAAAGCTAAAGGCTCTGATTAGAACCTGCACCTTCTGGTCTTGGAGGCATTGCTCTTACCACTGAGCCACTGGATCCCACAGCTAGCAGGCCTTTTTTTGGACACTTGACTTTCAGATAAGGTCTGATGTTCATGACATAAAATATAGGCTCTGATCAGAACCAGCAACTGCCAGGTCTTGGCAGCAGTGCTCTTACCACTGAGCCACAGGATCTTACAGCGACTGTGCAATTTTTTGGGTATTTCACTTTCTGATGAAATGTGACATACAAGACCGATTAGATCCCGCAGACATCGGCATTTAACCATTTACCATCTGAGTTCAGCTCACAAAGGCTTTACCGACTCACTGATGGGTTTAATCAGGTGTGGTTAATGAGGTTCAAATTTACATGGACAATGTAATTAATATTACTGATAAAATCCATAAATCCATTACATCTCAGTTAAAAGAGTCTTTGGAATATTACATCAGTGATGTGTAGCGATGATGTTTACATAAAAAGGTCAAAAGCCCAACCAATGGACAAATATGGACAAAAGTAATGGGACATATATATATATAATTTTTTTTTTAATTAATTTTTTTACACACACGCACACATATACATACGTATATATGCACTTGCATATGTCTATAGATAGAATAGATAAGCTGTCTCAGGGAAACCTAGTAATCACCCGGAACACCCCTTTCAGAACACTGGGTTTGATAATATGCAGATAGAATGAAATACAAAGGTGGGAGTATCATGATAGGAAGCTGTTTCTGGGAACACGTCGTTGAAGGAAACATGAAGGGAGTGATGACGCAGGAGATATTAGAGGAGAAAAGGGAAAAATACACATTTCCCTCAATGCTGCAAAATACTAATTACTGTATTTGTCAGGGATGGTTTTTCAGATGGTTTTTCAGGCGTTTTGGTGTTTTAATGGGTTTATTTGAGTCAGTTTTTTTTTTAAAGCATATCCTTGTTTATATTAATGAATACATACCTTTTTGTTTGTGTAAGGACATGGCCGTGTGTAAATATACTATACAGCAACTGTAATTAACCCTCATTAATTAGACTGCAGGCACTAATGAAGCTGCTAAATCTCAACCACTCCAGCATATAGTCTTTCTTTTTAATAAGGGTGCTCCCTGTGTGTGTGTGAATAGAAATAAGAAGATTAACAGTGGTGTGTAAGTGACAAAGAAGAGACTCATCCTGGCTGACCCCAATACCCCAGCTTAGACTTTCTCTTACAATACATACACACACACACACACACATACACACACACATCACACTATACACAATGTACTACAGTGCATTGTACTCTGAATTATAATGCGCTGAAAGGCACACACACACACACACATTAGTCAGACTGCTGGGACACACATTTTGAGTGTGTGTGAAAGGTGTTACAGCTCTGGGCTCATGCAGAAATTTGACCGCTGGTCAATGTTTTGTTTATTTTCTGTGTGTAAATAAGTCACACACTCACTATAGGGACACTGTTCTGCACACCGCACATTTTACTCCACAATTACTGTTTATTTACTGAATTTTACACAGAAACTCCACACTGGATTTGCAGAAAAATGTTCTCTGTTGAGAAATGAAGAGCAAATTTCCAAAACTCCCTCAGTCCTGCATAAAACACAGTACAAGACTAGGAGAATCTCCAAAACTCCCAATGAATACACCAACCAGCCACAGCATTGAAACCACCTGCCTAGTATTGTGTCGGACCCCCTTGTGACCCAGAATAAATCCCCCTATTGATGGTAATTCGAGATTTTAATAAGAACTGCTCATTCCTTGGAAGGAGATTCCAGCGATTTTCCAAAATTCCCCCATAATTCAGTGTTTGGTGCGAATCCATTTCCTCCCCAGTGAAGCTCCGCGTGTCTCTGAGTGTTTATACGGATGTTGATGATGTAAAATAGTGAACCTGAACTAAATCTCTTTTCTTTGGGGACTATTTTACCTCATGACACCCTGCATGTATCCCTCCACCATGAATGGGTTTAGTTTCAGGACCAAAATCTTCTCAGAACTCTGGTAGAACAACGTCTCAGGCGTCAGGCGGCGCAACCAGAACCATCTGATGGAGGAACTTTCTGTGAGGAGATTTCAGAGGCAGACGTCTGGTTCCACTCACCTCCACTGTGAATGAACGTTTATGTCTTGAATTATGTAAAAATGTTGAAAATTTGGTGGGATTTAGTCTGTTAAAAGCTAAGTGTCCTCCAGGTCTGATGGGATTCTCTCTTTCAGGATCGTGGAGATTTACAGCAGGAGGCTACAAGGTAAATGTCTCCCAGAAACGAGCTTCATGTCTCCAGTGGTGCTGGTCTGGTCTGGTCCGGTCTGGTCTGGTGTCTCTCAGATGCTCCTCGTGATGATTTTGATTCTCAGATGTTGCCCACAGATCTGCAGTCACTCTCAATTTGATTTCCCTTGTTCTTAATTCATTCCAGTCCAGGAGCGTCTGACCAAGCAGATCGCTGTGGCCATCACTGAAGCCTTACAGCCCGCTGGGGTCGGAGTGGTCATCGAGGCAACGTATGATCTACACACACACACACACACACAAACACACACACACACACACACACACACACACACACACACACATCAACATGACAGTTCATAGACATTGTATTTTGTCGTTGTCTATAGTATTGATGGTATTGAAGGCATTATTGTATGGTATATAATACAGTGTAGAGATGATATAATGATAATGATAAAATTGTATAAATATTTAAAGATTTAAGCATTTTGACGTTTCTTCCCGTGCTTTTTGTCCCACAGTCACATGTGCATGGTGATGAGAGGCGTGCAGAAGATGAACAGCAAGACGGTGACCAGCACCATGCTGGGGGTCTTCAGGGAGGACCCCAAAACCCGGGACGAGTTCCTCACACTCATCCGGAGCTGAGGAGAGAGAGCGCTCAAACCAGCCGTCCTCCTCTGACACACACACACACACACTCTGAATCCACTGAGTCATCTCTGAATAACAGGTGGCGCTGCGGCAGAGTGTGACCCCCCCCAAACCAGCTGAGCCCACCCACGGCACAGGCTTACCTCAGCCACCCGCCCCAGTACTCCCTTCACCTGTGTGTGTGTGTGTGTGTGTGTGTGTGTGTGTGTGTGTGTGTGTGTGTGTGTGTGTGGTTTGTCAGGTATGTGTTTGAAGGGACGCGGCTCAGTCTGTAGAAGAAAACATTTTTGTAACTGAAACTATGTTGAATTAATTGAGCCGGTTTTGAAGCATTTCTGTGATGGTATAGAATCTGATCTCTGGCCGTTACCCTGCAGTCACACAGCAGCTCTGATAGTATATCATTAATGGTATATTATTCATGATATATTATTAATGGTATATTATTAATGGTATATGATTAATGGTACAAAATTGATAGCATATTATTGATGGTATATTATTGATGATATATTATTAATGGTATATTGTTGATGGTATATGATTGATGGTACAAAATTGATAGTATATTATTGATGGTATATGATTAATGGTAAAAAATTGATAGTATATTATTGATGCTATATTACTGATGGTATATTATTGATAGTATATTATTGATGTTATATTACTGATGGTATATTATTGATGGTATATTATTGATGGTATATTACTGATGGTATATTATTGATAGTATATTATTGATGGTATATTACTGATAGTATATTATTCCAGCTGTTTGTTCAGAGCGTAAATCCAGTGCTCTGCAGCTGGTGCATTAAATTAAGTGGGATATTACACACAGGACGATACAGCCGGGTCCACTGTGTCCATACAGTCAGAACTTTAGGAGGGGGATATGATTGGACATCGTCCTGTGTCCTGCAATGTCCCCCTGTATCTCTCTGTGTCCCCTTGTGTCCCCCCCAGATAAAAATACTGCCAATTTAACAATGTTTATTTTCATTGCATAACCGATCCTTCACAAATATACAACCACACACACACATACACACGTGTATATATATATATATATATACACAAAGTTTATGCACCAGTATAAACCTAAGGCTCTGCAGAAACTGATATCGTTTATATATACATGCATACATACAACAAAATGTAGTTCGCACCAACAGAAACTGATATATATATATACGTCTGTTTCTAATGGTGCGAACTACAATTTGTTGATTGTATAACATTTTAAGACAAAATTACTGTTTATTTGTTGAATTTTAGATAAAAATATGGCCTGTTTAAAAGTCCTGGAACATTTTAGATTTGCCCAGTGTGATTTTTCCCTTAGAAAACTGGCCAAACGTCATGTGACAGTGTGTGCATATTCAGTTCGGTTTATTCAACGATATCATTCGTATAAATGCACCAGCTGTACAGCTTGGAAATCAAATTTTAGAAACAGTTTTAACTACAAAATGAATCTCCGAACTCCGGCAGCGTTGTTCCAAACCCCAGTGCTGCAGTGAATATTCGATTTGATGGCGGCTGGATTCAGGACTGCCGTCGTGTTTAGTCCTTAATTGTTCAAAAGTGTGGAATCGCTCAAGCTGTCAGTCATTTCTGTAATCTTCTATACATTATTAACCTATAAACTGAAACACAAATCATTATAGATATCATAATTTTTTTTGGTACCCAAAAAAGTTGACAGATAATCTTCAGTGATAGATAATCTACTGTGACATCCATGTATTTAACTTGTCTAGTGATATTTTTCTTACTTTTTTTACCTTAATTTATTATTATTAGAACTTCAGTAATTATATTAATTTCATCAGAAATTCATTAACGTTAATCACATCTTTATTTTGAATATTAACCCAAACTTTATCATTATTTTGAATTTTAATGTTATCTGAGCGTCAGTCTTTTTTTGTTAGAACTTTGTATATAATTTTATCATGATGTGCATTTAAATATCGTAAATTTGAATTCAAATTTCATTTTGAACTTTACTATTATCAAAACAGATATATATTAGTATATTAGAACTTCTGTACTGCCTTAGAACTTTATATTTTTTATATTCATTTAAACCTAATTCTTGTTGTTTTTAGTCATTTCAGAAAAATCGACAGCTCAGTTTGTCATAAATTCTTTCAAATATTTTAAATTCGGGCCCCACGGTGGTGCAGTGGGTAGCACTGCTGCCTCACACCTTCAGGATCCTGGTCTTGTTTGTGTGTGTGTGTGTGTGTGTGTGTGTGTGTGTGTGTGTGTGTGTGTGTGTGTGTGTGTGGCGTTTGTATGTTCTCCT
>JBBJLS010071571.1:0-11012 GCA_037577275.1 Bryconaethiops microstoma
CTTGTTCGTTTGAGTTCATTCTAATGTTCACTTGTGTTTTTGCTGGCAGAAAGAAACCCACTGCTGATATAAACAGAGTTAAAGAATTTTCTTAGGTGCCTAAGACTTTTGCACAGTACTGTATGTGCAACAAAAAGATTTGCCTTCAGGGGAAACAAGGAGCAAAAGCCAGGAAAAACAGTCACTGCCTATGATTCCCCCTCCACCAAACTTTAGAGACAGCACTGTAACATTCTCCTGCATCAATCAAACACAAATTCACACTGCAATGTGATTTATCACTTCAGACAGAATTTCAACTGCTTGGAAGCAGCGTGTTTCACCCCACTCACCCCATGTTCAGCATTCCACTTGGTGAATGTGTCCCACAGAAACCCAATTTTATTGTTCCCTCAGGTGGTTTGGAACCTCTACTATAGTCAACGACTAAGGACTCGGCAGTCCTCTGCTGTGAGGTTGTTTTGAAAAAGACGTCACTACTAAGCTGTTGTTTCTGCAAGGATTTTTGTGCTTAACAGTGACAGCACTAGCTGGGCAGAAGTCTGACAGACTGGTGACATGCTCAAGTATTTGTTTTGTGAAGACTTTAGGTCTGTGTGACTGTTAGCAATGAGGTGCTGAAATAGCCCAACTCACCGAGTCGAAGGGGTGTCCATATACTTTTGGCCACGCAGTGTAATTAAATAGTCGCATGATATCCAGCTGCAACCTCTGTACGTTTGTGTGTGTGTGTTTGTGTGTTTGACCAGTATGCATGGGTAGAGAAGCACCTGGGCACTGAATTCCTGGAGCAGATCATTTTGACCAGAGACAAGACCATAGTGACCGGGGACATCCTTATTGACGACAAGCCAGACATTCACGGTGATCAAGTTTCCATCCTTATACTGCAGGAGTGTACACTCATTGCCGTGCACCTGGTCATCCTGCTCTCAGATAAAGAGTTTTGAAGCTAATGCTGTTCCTGTAACATGTCCTCCTCCAGGAGTGGAGCCTGACCCAACCTGGGAACACGTCCTCTTCACTGCCTGCCACAACAAACACCTGCCCCCCAGCCCCATTCAGAGACGGCTCCTCTCCTGGGCTGACGACTGGAGGGGCATCCTGGAGAGCAAACGTCAGTGACGGCCTCGGCACCACAGTGGTGGGCCCAGAAGAAGACCTGCCCTAATATTATCCTCTGTTAGGTCCAACACACTCTGCATGACGCTCCATTCGCAAGATGTCATGTCGGCAGTCTGGGTGACACAAGCATGACTCAGATCTGCCATGGAAAAGAAGCATAAGACGTCAGTGTAGTCCAATCACTTTACATCTATTTGTGCAATAATTAATGTTTGTTAACCGTTCGTTCGCTCAGCTCATTTGGAAGACTCTCGGTTTACATCGCACACAACTTTACAACTGCCTCATACTTTTTATTTTACTTACTGTATTTTAAAGGAAAAGGTCGGCTTTTTTAACCTTATCTCTGACTGCCGCAGACGGTGTGTTTTCTCTGTTCTGAAAAGAAACTCCAAACACACTTACAACAGCAGTCAGTGGGCAGCTGCTGCATTTTGCGAATAAATGTTCAAAACACACTGCCTCACACTCGTGGACCCAGGGATAGGCTGTGGGTACCTGCGACCCTAGTAAGGATTAAGCGGTTACAGAATGAACAAACGTCACAAATATGAAAGTCCGTCCTGATGTCAGGATGAGTCTAGTATTAACGGTTATGATCTTTTGTCCAAATACACATTACAAGTTTGGGCCTAGCCTCAGATTCTTAAAAAAATGATTTGCTGCATCTTCAAAGTGGTATTACAAGAAAACATTCCAAATACTTACAACAAATTAAACAAATGTTACGGCCTTTCAGTACATTGTAGCCTTTGGTAGCACATTATTTGGCCACAAAGCCTCAAACTATTGGTTTTGAAGAAGACAGATCAGGTCTTCTTTAGTGCATTTACATTCAATTTATGCTGGATTAGGAAAAAAGGCTCAATAATGACTCAATTCTTCAACATCACACAATTCCTTCTGGTTCATGTATCATTGGAAAAAATCTATTCTTCAACAGAATAATAATAATAATTTATTCATAATTGTGCCAAAATTATATCTGGTCCAAAGAAACGCAAAAGATGTTGGGATTATGTCTTGGCCTCGCCAGTCTCCAGATCTTTCTCACATTGAGCTGCATGGGACAAGCTGCATTGACAATGTTCGAAATGAGCGTCCAGTAAATGCAACAGAACTGTTTGCATACTGGAAAAGGTGCTGGGAGGGTTTGGACACAAGTTGTTTCCAAAAATTACTGGACAACAATGCCGCGAATCTGTGCTGTGATAAAGGCATGGGGTGGTTGTTTTAATGAAAGTTGTACACAAGCCTTCACACTCATTAAACTGTAACATTAAACTTCAAAACTAGTTGGATACATTTAAGTATGTGTAATGTTTTCCTGTAATAAAAATGTGAAAGAACAGCGTATCGTTTACTTTTTTTTTTTTTTAATCGGAGGGTCCAAACTTCTGGCCTGTAGTGTCCGTACATTGGAACAACACAAAAGAAACAACCCTCGAACTTTAAGGCGCCAATCCAGCCTTAAACTAGAGAAACACCCGGCATGCATAGCACAAATACATTGAAGGCGGTTTTCCTAGTCTTTTAACTGTAAGGTCTCGCTCTGAGGCGCCACTGCAGGCAGGTTTATGTTAGATGTAGTGATGGTTGAAATTTTCATATTTGAGTGTAGACCGTGAATCAGACTTTTGTCACACAATGGACATAACTTGATAATCTGATTTGAGATCAGTAGTCCTACTTTGCTGACCAGGTGTGATGCTTTACCTGAAAATTCATCCCTCTGGATTTGCAGCTTTAGTTCACAGATACCTGTGACTGAAAATGTCGCACATAAACACAAACACACAAAACAAATTCAACAGCTGCCCGCCGGTGTTGGTTATAAGGTGGTTTTAAATGGAGTTGTTTGTTCTGTTATAAGCAAATGATGTTCTGTAGGCTCTCCAGATGTGGCAGATGGAGATTTGGTGGAAAGAGGCTGGAGTGTCCTTTTAACGTTACGCATGTAAGTGAAAAACGGGAACACATACCTGCACTTTAGCGTGACCAGACACCTTTTGACTTTTTAACGCACAGATATAAAACACTTCGCTGTTGGTACACACACGTTTTGTTTTTTGTTTTTTTTCATGAATGCAGGAGTGGATTATGCCATTTCTTGTAACGGTTTGAAGGCGGATCCTCCTCCTTTTATATGCTCCGTTATTTGTTCTTTCAGGGAAAACGGATCACAAGCGGCTGTGAACGCGCACACTTTTAGCAGTCGCGTCCTGAGACACCGACACATCAAGCTCAGGCATCACAGACCGAGCACTGGCACCCAGACACACTTCAGAACAGCTTTTTGACTTTTTCCGAATTTGTGTTGCAGTGCTGAATGTAACCACAGGAGGACAGCAGCATGTTCTCTTCACTTACAGTACTGTGCAAAAGTCTTAGGCTCCTTTAAAAACTGTTCCGATGACCAGTGAGTGGTTTTTCACATTAATATTGCTAAATATACTAAATAAAACTAAAAACAGTACAAATAACATTATACAGTAAATAGGGATTTTATGTTCAGTATATCCATGTGTTCCTTGTGGAAGTCCAGTATTACTTGTAGTTTCCATCAGAAACCTGGTTTGACTCAATAAGTCCTTTGTTAAATTAAATCAGGAGCTGCTGGTGGAGTTTCACAAATCCAGACAACGTCTGGAGGAACCGAGCAGGAATCTGGAACCGAACCTGTGTTCTCCTCACCAGCTCACACAATATCAAGTACTGTTTTACAAACGAAACAAATCTTTATACATTCAATGCTTCCTTGTTTGTTTGCATGTATTCTAATGTTAACTTTGCAGACAGAACGACCCATTATCACACACTGAGAAAAATGGCTCCAAACAATTTGTACTGGTGTCTAAGACTTTTGCACAATACTGTATATCCTAAACTGATGATTAGAGGGATGTGAGAAAAAAAAAGTTTTAGCTCTTAGTCCACAACATTCGATATCAGAAACTTAGTTTCCTAGTACATGTTAACCGCACAAATAACACAATACATTTGAGGGACATACATTCTAACAATCATTCTTTCAGGAACATTTCGGGTCAAATGAGTAAGAGTTTTCAGACTGTCCTGATTCACTCGTTTTAATCATTTTTCATAAGATGACACATGAACGGTCATTATTGCAGCTTTTAATGAATTTTAACCAGTTAAAATTTAATTGTAACACAGTTTTAACACTTTTTCACGTGTGCAAAGAGAACTCACCAGTAACAGGTTCACATTAACATCCATCCATCCATCCATTATCTGAACCGTTTATACGTAATCAGGGTGCTGGAACCTGGTTACAGGGGGCAAGGCAAAGAACCACTACCAGTCAAAAGTTTTGGCACACACTTAATATTTCCTAAAAACATGCTCAATATTCTTTGCTAACATATGTAATTACTGTATTTTCACCATGTGAGTGCCTTTATTACTCAGAAAAAACATATTTGTAATTGATCACTACTGACCAATAAAAAGCCACCAAATATAATTGGGATCACCAGACAACTGTTACATTTTTAACAAGCCATTAAGTGACAGCAAATAGGATGAAACGACATTGAGTGCATTTAAAGTCCAGAATTTGACTCGGCATCACCACACAACCAGTTAATAGGATGTCGGACATGCACTGTTACAGATTCTTTCCATGTTATGAAGGAAACTTGTTTTATTAAACAAATTTTCATGTATAGTTGTTCACTCAACAATTTAGCAGTGCATAAATAAAAATCTGAAGTTCCTGAAATGAATGAATAAGAGGTTAGAACTTGGATAAGTGTGCAAAAGCTTGACTGGTAGTGTATGCGTGTGCGTGTAATAGTATGAACATATTGGTGAAGATGCTCCTTCACATTAAAGTGAATCGGGAAAAGCTCTGATTTCTTACTCGTTTGCACTGAGGTGGTCCTGAGAGAGTATAATCACTGGTAGTACAGAGTTTGACCTTCTCTGCTGACAGTATTACTGGTTTACAGGTAAGGGTTAAGATTAGGAGGTCAGGATTAAGAGCTAGAGTTGCATGGTGATGTTAGGGTGAAGTGTGTTCGTGTGTCGTTAAACTCATATTTCAAGTCTGTGAGTGCTGTACGTATCGCCAGAGTGTTCTTGTGTGTGTCAGTAAGTGACGTCGGCTTGCACATTATCATTGATGCTAATTATCATTAAAGGTGCTGCTTTAGAACGCCTGAAGCTTTCAGGCATGGAAACACCCAGACGATTCAGTTACACACACCATAAAGTGTTGCCAAGGTTTAAATGTGTCATTAATGTTAGATGGTTGGGTGAAATAGAATCTGAATATTTGATGACTGTATTTTATTTTACTGTATCACTAAAATCTGTATAGACTTTGTCTTTTACTTTTCTTTGTCATTAACTCATTCTGACCTGATGAGACGCATCATTGTGATTCCTCATTGATGACTCATGATAATCAACATTAATGACCTGAAGTGCTGTTTCAGGTTATGTTGTTAAAAAGGGAGACTGTTTAATTGTCCTTCTACATGTTGAATTATGTCTTAAGGAGGAACTCCACCCATTTTCTACAATTCCTGCGTAATTAAGTAGGGATTCAGAGTGGGTTTGGTGTGAAATGCTCTGGAGGGGTACATGCAGGACATCATGAGGCACAGTAGTCCCTAAAGAAAGCTCATTTATTTCACTATTTTTCAATCATCAGCATTCCATATATACACTCAGAAGACACGTGTAGCTTCACTGGTGGAAATAAAATATATTGGACTATATTGGAGACATGACGTCTGGTTCCATTCACCAATTTGAGTCTCTACAACGAACCGTTTCACACCAAACACACTCTGAATCCCTGTTTACAGTCACTGAATGATGGGGAAAAGTTGGGAAAATAGGTGGAATTCCCCTTTAAGCAATGCAAAGATTGATTTGATGCATTTCGTGCTTTTGGTGACGAAGGCTGCAAACATTTTCCAGTTCATCTTCAGCTCAGACTTACACTCACTGCTACGGTGTCCAGGTGCTCTGATGTAAACGTGACGCAATCTGTTTGTCGCACATTGATTGACAGCTGCAGTGACATCACAGATCTAGGAGCGAGCTGAGAGCTTGTGACTCATCTTGTGGGTGAATGTCAGTGAACGTGTTCGGTGCTCTATAACAGCTGTGAGTGTGTGTGAGGAGCAAAAAGATCAGAGCCACTGAAAGTTTTAATAAAGCTGTCTGTTTACACCAACTGGCCTTTTTCTCGTTCTCCTTCTCTTCTGAAATAATTGGGTTCAGTTTGTGTCCTTCCTTTGCTGCAGTAACAGCCTCTAATCTGAAAAGTTGCGAGAACATTGATGTGAGGATTTGATTGCAGCCCGAGAGCATTGGTGAGTTCAGGCACTGACGTTGAAACATTGCTGTGAAGATTTGACTGCATTCAACCGCAAAAGCATTGGTGAGGTCAGGTGCACATGCTGCAACATTGCTGTGAGGATTTGGTTGCAGTCCTGAGAACATTAATAAGGTCAGGTAACATTGCTGTGAGGATTTGGTTGCAGTCCTGAGAACATTAATAAGGTCAGGTAACATTGCTGTGAGGATTTGATTGCACTCAGCCCTAAAAGCATTAATGAGGTCAGGTATTGATGTTGGAACATTGCTGTGAAGATTTGACTACATTCAGCCCCAAAACCACTGGTGAGGTCAGGTACTGATGTTGGAAAATTGCTGAGGATTTGATTGCATTCAACCCCGAGAGCATGAGTGTGGTCAGGTACTGATGATGGATGATCAGTTCTTGATGGCAAACACCAGTCCAATTCATTTCCAAAAATACTGAAAAGAACTCCATCACTCTAGTGAACTCCACACCCCAGTGTTATGGGACTTTATACCCTTCTAGCCCACAGTCATGGTGACCTCAGGGTGAAGTGTGACCTGTTCTATTGGTCAGTAATTTTCTATGGCTATTTAAGCTGTGTGTGAACAACGGTGAGGACACCTTAAAAAATGCACTCAGTAGAAGAGCTGTCCAGATACTTGACTGTAAACCAGAGACACTGTTTAATAATCCTGCCTTCTGTTTTCTGAAGATTCACCCAAGAGATCTCCAGATCAGATTATTCGACAAAGGGTGTCATGCTGAAAGTGGTCTATAAGGGGAGCTGTGTGCCTATGCAGCAAGAACCGAACCCTGGTCAAATAGACCATAAGCTGCACCACAAGGAGAAGCAGAGGGAAAATGCTTCCATGACTCAGAATACAGAACATGAGAGCTCCAGCTTTAATGAAACTGAACTGCGCAGTCTTTATAATGCCTGCAGGTATGCAACATATAATACACGTACACTGGTCAGCAGTTCATCACACACATTGCTGGGTTGTTTATGTAATTCTGCTTGTTTTTTTGTTCAATGTCCACTACATTTCAGAACAACATGTATTAATAGTAATGAAGCCGTGAGCTATCTCTTTCTCAGTTGTGTGTCAGGCGAGAACCCCTCATTTCAAGTTTTGCTTCAGTTCATCTACTCTCCAAAGCATGCAACGCCTCGTCTAATCAAAATCTCTGTGCAGTAAGGCATTCATGAACAAACATTACAGAAGAAGAGAACTCAGACACTACACAAAATATACAGGTGTGTATGGGTTACAAATAAAAACAAATCAGTACAAGTTGCACTTGATTTTGTTCTAAAAGATTTCACTTATGTGTGACGTTCTTAGGGATGTTGTTATTAAACACCTCTGGACTTGAAAAAACTGCAGTCCTAGCAAATACCCGTCACACCCCAGTCTGAACAACTGAGTGCATAATATTCAAGAGGAAAGTGCCTGAACCACAACTAATCTTTTGTGGACAAGTCCTCCACACAGGATTTCTCTCGCACTGATGATAAGGAAGGTAAGAGAGGAGACAGCAGTCACTGGAGAAGATCTGAAAGTTGTCCTGAGAGGAGCAGGAGCAGCAGTTACACAGAGAACAATAAACAACAAACTGCACCCCGATCATCCCTGATGTGGTGGGACGTGGGAGCATCATGACCTGAAGGAACTGCTTCTCTGCTGACGTTTCTGGAGCATCACATGGCATTGAAAGAGACGTGAATGGAGTGATGTACAAGGGGATATTAGAGAAGATATTAGATTTCTCACTGGTCAAGAAAGGAGAAAAGCTCAAACACACAACCAGAAGAACTCAAGACTGGTTTCTGAAGAAGGTGAAGGAGCAGTGTGGACCTCCAGACTCCAATCACACTGAACATTTCTAGAGGATTTTAGAGTCCATCAGAGGGATCCTCATTTACCTTATGGCACAGTTTGAGGAAGAGGCTGAAACTGAACCACAGAGATGCAGAGATATTATCACTTCTCAGTGTAGATGCCTGGAATCTGTGATCACTAACAATGGCTCTGAAACAAAGTCCTAAACGTATCTGTGTCATCTGAATATTTTTTCCTACGCAGCCCGTTCAATTAATCTGTGCCTTTTTATGGAGATTCAAGTTATGTAATCACCTGTCCCAGCAATGGGGGCACTTCAAAGCCACTGGCTTCTCAGTAGAAGAGCCTTCTGGATTCTTTCGGACATTGTACCTGCCAGAGTGTCCTCCTTCATTACCTCTGAGTTTAGCTACCCTATTTTCACTTCTAAAATTAAAGAAAAAAAAAGATAAATAAACGCTCACTGAAGCTCCATTACAGAACAGAGCACTCATAAACATGGCCATCCTTACCAGAGAGTCACGCAAGTACCATGCATTTACTCAGGTGCTTCATACTCTGCGTACGGTTTGGACAGAACGTGAACATACTTTTCCTCAGGTCCACTTCAGTTTACAGTAATGACACTCTTACTGGAGTATGAGTTTATACTGCTCTACACACCGTGCCTGCAATGCTTCACAATCCAGTCACACCATATACTAACATGGCACAATTTTATATTCATAACATTACTAAAGTTAATATGTTATTAATACCTTTACTAATTAGCAAGAATACAATAATAATTACCACTAATTATGTTAATGGGTTAGCTTCCATCCAGGGCAATTAGTTGTGCTTCCATGAATTATTATATAAAGGAACCAGTTGTTCTGACAGGGTGTTCCAGGTGTTCGCTAGGACTTTTTCCACTCCAGTAGAGTTTAATAACGTTGTCCCTGAGAACTTTAGGGTGCTCCATGACCTTCTTCACTACTTGTTGCATGAAATCTTCCCAAACAGTGGAGATGCCTTTTACAACAACTTGCATGAATTGTTTTTATTCGTAACTTGTATATTTTATCATGTCTAAAAAGCCCTTCTCTATCAAGTTTGTTTGTTTATGAAGGCCTCGCTATAAACGGAGCACGGATTTGGGTTAGATGAACTGCAGTAAAACTTCAAGCGAGTGACTCTCGTCTGAGACACGACTGAGAAGGGGATAACTCACGGCTTCGTCACTATAAATACGCAGCATTCTGATCTGGAGTACATGTAGAACAAAAAAACAAGCAGAATTACATAAATAACCCAATGGTGTGTGTGGTGGAGAGGGGCATGCATGCCTTGAGAGAGAAAGAGCTGGAGAAGGAGAGAGAGAGAGCGCGGGATGTAGGAAGGCTGGATACGTCAGAGCTCCATGGCATCCCCGTGGGCTTATGAAATATAGCGCTGTACGTAAGCTTCCTCTGCTAAGTACCGGCATATACAGCAGTCTCTCTGCAAACCAGACACTTTCTTTTTTAAAAAACCATCAGACCCCCGACCCAGTAATAGAAGATCTGAGCGGAGGAGATCTTTACATGCAACATTCAAAAGATCCAACCAGCCAGTGTGTACTGCTTACATTCCTGAAGCATCGGTTTAGTGAAAAAAAACAAAACCTAGTGAGCCCCCCCCCAAAAAAAACCATTACTCCCAACATACCAATTACCCTCCAAAAAACCTTTTACCCCCAAAGTAGTCGATCAGCCGAGACATAACAACATCAAGACAGACCACCACACTATCAACACTAACCGCTTTCTCCTACATTGGGATGCAGCTGGGCTGCTGAGTTTAGTACAATTTATGAAGCAGTTATTCAACTGTGGTTTAAAAACATCTCAGGCCTCCTCCTGAAGTGCTTTTAGTGATCAGATTTAAATCTGGTTTTAATGCGTCGCAGGTACATTCACACCTGATTGTTTATGCAGCTCGACTAGATATAATCCTGATACTCAAGACATATGAACTGACCATGTGCAAACGGGGTCAGTGCGACACACTGTTATGTATGAACAAGGACTGAATTCAGACTTTTTATTCATGCCAACATAGTTTAGTGCGTGGTTCTTAGATAGTGGCCAGAAACTGCATCAAGTCTATTAGAGTGTCTATTAGAACTGCATGGCCAAACACAATATTAACTGATAACAGGACATGGAGATAACAGTGTTCAGGGTTTTTAAGCAGCAGGTTCCTCACCCTTGCTTCTGCAAAGAGGTATATATGTGTGTGTAACTCTCTCTCTCTGTATTTGTATATGCACTTTATATATATATATAACGCGTAAAAACAAATTAACGCTGATTAATCGCACCACATGACTTTAAGACGGTCCGGTGTTCTGTTGAAACATGCTACCCATCGAGATGTGCGACCGTGCCCCGCTGCGCATGTGCACTTCCACAGTCTTGGGATTCAGTGCCACACTCATAAATCTGTGCTACTTTGGGACACTGGCAACTGTTCAACAGAGCATTTTTCCACAAGGTAGCATGAATCGATAGACTCTGCTGTCGATTTAGGCTACGGCAGCATTTTTTGACAAGGCAACATAATTCATCAGAACACCCGTGCTTGTATGTACTGTACATGTTAAAGAGCATAATGTTGATTATTCATTCACTCATATGCCAAAATTCATTAAATTTTTTAATATATAAAAAAAGTGT
>JBBJLS010071572.1:0-10000 GCA_037577275.1 Bryconaethiops microstoma
TAATAAATAAAATCATCACTTAAAAACTGCATTTTGTGTTTACTTGGGTTGTCTTTGTCTAGTATTCAAATTTGTTTGATAATCTGAAACATTTAAGTCTGACAAACATGCAAAAAAATAAGAAATCAGGAAGGGGGCAAATACTTTTTCACAGCACTGTATGTAGGGGTTGTGTGTGTGTGTGGGTGTGTGTAATCACCTTCCACTGTTACTGTAAAGTAGTGTTTAACTGATCCAAACAGATTGCTGGCGGTGCAGGAATACTCCCCGTCATCGTTTTCTGAAATCTCCTCAAAACGCAGCCAGCGGTCAAAGTTTGTCACTGTGAAGGAGGACATGCGGCCATTCTTACTCTGCCAGACGATGGTGGGGGTGGGCCTGGAGCACGGAATACAATAAAACAGGTGTGTGATCAAATTAATCATCATTTCATCAAGTAATGATGAAAATGAAGCCATGCTGAGCTCTTGTTACTCTGCTGGACACAGTATACAGGTACTTTTCACAGGTATACAGGAACCGTGCTGTACCTAATCTGTACTGTGATGGTACAGAAGTTGCAGCACACTTCCTGTGTATTACTAGTAACAAAAACCATGTTCATGGTGTTGAACCAGTGGAAAGTTTTTCTGTTATGGGCGCTTTTGTTATTGTGACCCCTTTTTTATTTATAGTCTTGTTCAAGATTTTAATATTTTCTCAGTGTTCTTTCACCATGTAATGAAAACCTAACCCAGCTAACTTGTTAGAGATTGTCTGGCTCACCTTTACATTTCTCACAGCATTAAAGATAAATTTGTTGGCATCACTGATAACTCCCACTGAAATTTATTTTCCGCCCAAACAGACAGTAGTGCTTGTACTTCGTCAGCTTCTCAGTTGTTAGTTTTATGAAATTTTGTTTTTGATGCGGACAGTAAAAAAACAGTGTCCTCCTTAAATGTTGTGATGACATTTTAACCAATCAGAATGGTGTGGCCCTGCCGTCACTTCATTTGTAATGGAAAAATATTTGTTCGCTGTACGCCGCAGTTCCTTGTGCCAGTGGTCAAATATTGACCCGACTCAAAACACTGTTTATTTAGTGTTGAAGCTTTTTAAATGTTGTTATAAAATATTATGTACATCACAGTTAACCAAGCCTTGTGGCCACTTAGTTTTTGTTGACTAGACATATAGCTTTTATTGGGTGTGTCTGTTTTTAGTCAGTGAGTTGTGTGTGTCTGTTTTGAGTTGGTGAGTACTGTACTTACAGGCCGCTGGGAATACACTCCAGTGTGAGGGTCTCGCCTCGGAGGGCGCGGAAATAGGTGTGTTTTCCTTCTGGCTTCTGGAGGCGAGCTGGTCTGTCCTTCTCCAATGCATTACCTTTAAAATTAATATTAGTAATTCAATATATATATATATCTCAGTTCAGGTTTCCAGGTCAGTTTAGCTCCTGTGTGTCCAAAAACAGCCCTAAAACAAATTTTATTGTACTTCTATATTGATCCTGCTTGCAAATTTTTTACCCATTGCCAGCTGTGTTTTTACAGTCGGGCTATTATACTTTTAATTAGTGTATTGTGTATTTATCTAACTTTTATTGTAGACTTTATATTATATACTGTGTGTCTGTGCAGTCATAACATAAGCAATTTCCTTCATGATCAGTAAAGTTTTCTGATTCTGATTTCAGACAATTCGTTTTCTGCACAGAATACGCACTTTAGACCCTTTATGGTCATTTAGCGTGTGAGGATCATAGCCTGGGGTGCAGAGGCTTTGCCAGCTGATTTATAAACAGCTTCACTGCGCCAGCTGGTTCCCGGCAGGATCTCAGGCCATAGAGATTTTGCATTGTTGGTGTCGAATCAAGCATGGAAAGCATAAACCTCATCTGGCAGAGAGACATCCGTCATTGTAACACGCTTGGCTGAAAATGCTTGGACGGTTTTCATAAAAATAACATCCTTGGGGGGCATCCATGCTTTCTTGGCCTGGGGGGGCGGGGCTCGTCGCTACAGTGCTGCCTGGCAATAAAATGAGGTTCAGTCCATTTATAAATAAGCCAACAGTACTGAAGCACCTAAAGTATCAAGAGTTTTACATTAATGGCACCTTTTTTTGATAAATACGGAAGTTTCTTTGTGACCAACAGAGGGTGCTCTAGGACCAAAGTAGAAAATGTGGAGCCTAATTAGGCCACTAGAGTAGGGATGGGTATTCAGTATATTCTGCTAGGAACTATTCCATTATTTGATCATGTTCTTTAGTGCTTGTCTGAATGAGCCAAAACCCACAACAGAATCTAATTAAGTCTAATTATGACATGACATGGTAAAACAGCCTATGAAAAAACATTCCTCTGGAACTGGACAGGTTCAGGGACTGGACTGAAAATGGGAGTCTTTAGAGACACCTGGAGAACTGTTCCTCAAGACTACATTAAAAATAGTAACATAAACTGTTTGAATTTTATAATGTAATAACTATCTGGATTTTGAAGATGATGGGTTTTTCATGAAAGCGATTAATGTGTTCTGTGTACAGCCAGCCTCACCAAACATTTCTAACATAACTTCTGTCCTCAGTAGTCTGTATGACATATATATGACAAACATATCTCTTAATATACTATTTCTATTACTTCATTTTTATAAGTGTGAGTGTTCTGCACTCCGATGAGTCATCTGGACATCCAGTCCTGGTTTCAATGCATTTACACACACAGCACGGCACATGGCTACACAGAAAAGTTTTTTTTTTTTTACACATTTGGTTGATTTTTCTATAGGTGTTATTTAAAACTCACTGTAACCTTTTATGATGCACTTTTAGTTAAATGCTTATGCTCAAAAAGTAAAAAATGAAAAAACAATCAGCTCATCAAGCAGTAACAGCAGTAAGATTTATCTTTTAAAAATGGAAACAGTTTTAAAAAGACATGAGAAAAAAACGGAGTCAAAAAAACAAGGTTTAACGTTAATGTTTACAAAACTTCCCCTTTTGTCTTTGTATATGTGTTTGTTGCCTCTTTGGGTACAAATGGGAACTTTCAGAAACTTGTTTATCGTCTCAGCCTTAGTTCTGCACTAGCAAAAATTTTATTTGAGCATAAGGAATAAATTACTGGCACAATTTCAAGGGTCAGCAATCCATGGCACATGTCCATCTACTGCCATGTTAGGCAAAATCCAAGATTAAAGTGAAGAAAGTGAAACAGCCCTCTAATCCCTTTCTAAAAGAGATCAGACACATTTATAAATACCGGGGTGGCAGACCATCTGTCTGAGTCAGTCATGCAGAGAAAAGCTGGCCATACAGCTCATAAAGACATGCTACTGATTTGATGAGGCACCAAAACTAACCAAATGAAAGAGAAGAAACAGATTATATGTAGTGTAATATTATAATGAAAAGTAGATTTTACAGTATGAAAACACTGCTCATTTCTTTATATTTTGTTTTGAATCACCTTGTTGGTGCAAAAATACTATTTTCTGCCTGTCAGATTGTCTTATCCTTGGCATATTGAGCAGATTAAATGAAAGAAATGAGAACAAATGTTTTACTGCAAGCAGGCTGCAAAGTGGCTAAAGATACACGATACAGGTGTTCCAACCACTCAGCATTCAGTACCAGCAGTATACTGATCACCGGCCTGATCATCTGGAATCATCTGCATCTGTTTCTTCACTGATTCAGACCTTAAGTTAGATCTGCTTTGTTCGGCTTGAGTGATTCATATGTAGGTCACTGTGTGGCCTAACAAGCAAAAAAGTTCAGGTACTGGACTGAAAAGGAGAGTCTTTGGAAGTCTTTCAGGAAGCCTGGAGAACTGTTCCTTAAGACTATATATTAAAACAAGAAAGTCTGGACCTTTGGAACAAAATATGAAGTAACGGGGAGGGGGTGCTCAAGACTTTTGCACAGTATTGTAACTCCAGCGCTAAAACTGAAAGTCCTTCAGGACGCCTGGAGAACTGTTCCTCAAGACTACATTAAAAATGTGGCTCATGAATTTTGCACAGTATTGCATATCTCATGAATGGTTGTGTGCGGTACTTACTTAAGACAGACAGGGAGATGGGCTCTTTGGGAACAATGGTCCTGGCAGCGACGTACTGGGCGTTGCAGGTATAATCATCTCTGGTGTCGCTTTCAAGCACATTAGCAAAGTACAAATTTCCATCTAGACCCAGGGTGACGCGTTCACTCTGACGAATGTGCAGCAGCTCTGAGGGAAGACAAGATGCCTGCGAGTTTAATTTAGTGCTAATAACCTGTAATATCAAAACACAACTCCAGCACTAATGATTACAGAGGAGTTCAGCTCAAGTCCAGTTGGCCAAAATGCAGAAGAGAACTTGGGGCAAAGTTAAACTCACTCTTGTCCATCCAGTGAATGAGGGGGACGACTGAGCTGTTGGGAGGATTGCAGGGAAGTACCATGCTGTCTCCCTTATTGGTGACAATCTTCAGTCTCTTCTGTTTTGGAAAGATTGGGATGGCTATGGAACATAAATTGATTTGTTATTAGCATGAAACCTTAGGTGAACACATAAATACATCCAAAAAATACACATTCTGTTAATGATGTTCTCACAGTACCCAGTGGATGAATTGCTGTGGGTCAGGTAACAGAGGTACACTCGGTTCAAACAATTTCTATGGGGTCAGTTCAGACTGAATTTTGTGGGTCTACAGTCGGTTTAGACAGAATTTTGTGGATCTACAGTAGGTTCAGACAGAATTTTGAGGAACATCAGTGGGTACAGAACATTTTGAGAAGCTACATTTGGTACAGACTGAATTTTGTGGATCTACAGTCAGTTCTGACTGAATTATGTTGGTCTACAGTTGATTCACACAGACTCTTGTGGGGCTACAGTCAGGTTAGGGAGAATTCCACTCCTGACCGAAAACACCCTCTTGCACTTGCTATATAGACTGAATTACATCATTCTAGCCTTGTTACTAAGCATTGGTTGTCTTGGCAACAGGAAGATGGAGTCAGCTAAGGCTCTCTGTCTGCAGTACATATTGTGAGTCATGGTTTAGCACAGTGATTCAGACTGCTTAACCTACACTGCAACACCCGTGATTTAGCATAGTCATGGTTCTTAGTCTCAACAGTTCTGAAATTTTTCAGTGAAAAGGATCCTGAGTGATTAGGCCATTAAGTAGTGCTACAAATGAACCCTTAGAAGACTGAGGGTGCTTTTCCAGTTTCTGCAATACTTTATCTTTCCTAATATTTACACAATGTGTACAAGTGTCACATATCCTTTTTTCAGCACAACCAGCCATTTTGATTTAAAAAAATATATAATTTAACCAACTATTTGAACACAACTGACCAAAAAAAATATCAGAAATCCCTTAGAAATGTTTCCATTTTTAAGGGTAAAAATGCACAAATACACATATAAAGCATTTTGGGAATCTTCAACTTACAAACACATTAATATTGTAATGAGAGATTTTCAAAAACAATTCTTAAATAATCAAACTATGTACAAATACATAGTCTACAAAGTAAGCAAAGTAAGTTTGTTTCAGGAATTCATTTATTTACATTAATTGTTGCTGTTAGTATAATGAACTCACGCTCTGTGAGGAGCTCGATTAGGTTGGACATGGCTGTTCCCAGCTCATTGGAGGCGTAGCAGCGGTATTTTCCCTGGTAGGACTTCAGATCTTCTTCCTCGGATCCTGTGATGGTCCCAGACTTCGACAATTCATCTCCAAACTCCACACCATCCTTCACCCACCGGAAACTGAGGGAACAGAAGGATGAAAGTGGGAAAGAGAAAAGGTGGAAACAGATTTAGAGACAGAGTTTGGGAGACACTGTCTATTGCAGTTTCACATCTAGTCTCTTTATTTTTAGCTGGTGATTCTCATTTGTTATCATTAAATGTTCCATGTTTCTGTTTTAATAACAATAACAATAATAATAATAATAATAATAATAAGAATGATAATTATTATTATTATTATTGTTGTTGTTGTTTTCATTGTCTTTGTTGTTGTTGTCGTTGTTGTTGTTAGTTTATCGTCCATGTGAAGAAGACAGAACTGTAAAATGAACCGTCAGACACCAATAAAAGTGTTCTGAGTGAGTTTTATTCACATTCAGAAAGTTTGAAACTTCTCCTGAGGATCTGTCTAGAAGGCTGGAGGAGTGTGGAGGTAGAGGGCGGTCCCCCACCCGGGGGCGAGCTTATGTGTGCTCACCTGGGAGTGGGGTTACCGGAGGCCTCACACTTCAGGTACACATCATCGACGTGGAAGGCGGTGAAAGAATGCGGCTGCAACGTGATCTCTGGTGGCTGTTTGACTGCTGTGGGTCACAAGAACAGAAGATCAACATCAGCAGGAGATAAGACTGAAACATAAACAAAAAAATTAACCGGACCGCGGGCCTGGATGTGCAAATGAGGAAATGGGACAGAGGGAGTGGTGTGAATAAAGTTACAGCACTTACTCTCATTAAATCCATCTGTTAATCCCAAGGAAAGCAGGAGGATAAAGAGGAGAAACACATAAGTAAACAAATAGTGCCTTTAATAAACAGTGCGCTTACTATTCATTTATGAATATTCAAGTTCATTCTTCATCCTCTATTACTGATTTTTCGGTATCTACTATGAATTATTCAGTAATTATGATTGATTATTCAGTATCTACTACAAATTATTCAGTATCTACTACAAATTATTCCGTATCTTCTATGCATTTTTAAGTATTTACTCTAAATAAATTATGATCTGCTGTGGGTTCATTAAATACTATGTATTATTCAGAATTGATTACAAATTATTCAACATGTTTAGTATCTACTACAAATTATTCAGTATCTACTTTGAATTATTCCGAATTCACTATAAATTATTCAGTATTTAGTAAGAATTATTCAGTATGTACTATAAACTATTCAGTATCTACTATGAATTTTTCAGCATTTACTGTAATTATTCAGTATCTACAATAAATTATTCAGTATATGCCTTGAATTATTCAGTATATACTATCAATTATTCATTATTAATTATGAATTATTCAGTATCTAGCATAAATTATTCAGTATCTAATATAAGTTATTACGTATCTCCTATGCATTTTTAAGCATTTACTATAAATTAATTATGATCTGCTGTGGATTCTTTAATACTATGTATTATTCAGTACTGATTATAAAAGCATATCTAACCTTAAGTTAGAATGATTGCTTGAATGGTAGGTCACGTGTGGCTTAACAAGCAAAAAACATTCCTCTGAAACTGGTCAGGTTCAGGGACTGGACTGAAAATGAGAGACTTTGAAAGTCCTTCATGAAGCCTGGAGAACTGTTCCTTAAGACTACATTAAAAATACAAGAAAGTCTGGATCTTTGGAAGGAAAATGTGAAGAAATTACGGGGTGCCAAGACTTTGGCACAGGGCTGTACTGTCAGTTTCGAGCCATGTATCACACACTCACAGTCTTTGGGTATCTGGATGGCTCCTCGAGTTTGTCCCAGAAGGAGCAGCAGAAGTGAGAACATCAGCTGAAGACTGGGGGCTCTGATCTGCCCTCTAGTGACCGCTGGTTGACACTGCACGGCAGGCATCGTTCACTGTTCCATCAAACGACCACCCTGTGTGTGTCATACATGTACTCACACACACTCATGCAGACACACACGGGCACACACCCCTGCCGCAGCGGTGAGGAGGAGCACACAGGACTTGTACGTGTGTATTGGTGTCTTGAGTGTGTTCCCACACCCTTCTGCTGTGAAAGAGGGAAAGGGGGAGAAAAGATGGGTAGATGGAGAGAGAGTATATTATTACTTTATTAAATTGGAATGCTCTCTGTAATACACTTTATTCAATTTATTCAACTGGAACACTCTCTGTAATATGCTTATGTGTTCATATACATTCTGGAGTTCCAACCATTCAGCATTTAGCACCGCCTGATCATCTGGAATCATCTGCATCTCTTTCGTCAATGGTTCAGGTCTTAATTTGGATGGTTTTTGTTCTGCTTGAATGATTCCTACGTAGGTCACTGTGTCTTAACAAACATTGAACTATTCAGGTTCAGCGACCGAACTGAAAATGGGAAAGTCTGAAAGTCTTTGGAAGTCTTTCAGGACGCCTGGAGAACTGATCCTTAAGCCTATATATAAAAACAAGAGTCTGAACCTTTGGAACAAAATATGAAGTAACGGGGAGGAGGTGGTCAAGACTTTTGCCCAGTACTGTAGCTCCAGTGCTAAAACTGAAGAGGTTAAACTTCAGACACAAGACGTGTCACAGCTGATCTAATATATTTGGAGAAAAAGTGGAAACTGTGTAAAAGTAATCTTTGGCAAACTGCCATTTTAAAGGGTCTCATTAAAGAATAAATGTGCAGCACAAAGTGGAACAATTAATATCTAGAACAAACAAAAGAAAACATAAAGCCACTCCTGAATGTCTAAGTGGATCAGCAGTGCAACTGCTCACACACAAACAGACACACTAATAGAGCAATAACACCATTAGGAGAGGATGACGAAAGATCAGCATCTCTGAAAGCCACTTTAAATACAAATGAAAAGCTCTCTCTTCTCCGCCCTTCCTCCATCCCTCGCAACCCTTTCTCCTCCATCCTTTACCTTTAAATCGATAAAAACAGATCTTTCCATTACTTCCCACAGATTAGCGATGTCCTGCAGTCTGAATCAGCCGAACAGAAACACAAATCGTCTCGTCTGGCCCTTCAGAGATAAAAGCTCCAGTTTCTAATCAGCAAATCAGACGAGCTCAGGGCTACCAAAGGAGTGGTTCAGGAAAAATCAACATTTTGCATTTCATATTATGGCATTTTCTACTACTTATATATATATATATATATATATATATATATATATATACTACTTTATGTTATCCTGCTCTTACACATTTCTATTGAAAGAAAAGGGAGAATGATCTGGATAATGGGGAGGCCTTGTCATCACTCTGTAAACTTTCTGCTTTCCTTTGGGCTGTTATTTTGGCACAATCTGGAAGATGGTTGGGATCATTACTCTGCTGAAGAGAGTAATTTTGTCCCTCATTAACTAGAAGGGTTTGCATATGTTAACTAGAAGGATTTGTATATTGTTGAAGAACTGACCGATTTTTCATGATGAACACAAAGTGAATGACAGTCATTAAAGAAAGAGCTGATTTGTCTGTTCAAAACAAGTAGTTCGAGCCTTTGTGGCTAAATAAATAACTACACACTATAGAATATTGGAAACCAATCAGATATGCTTAATTTAATTATTTTTAATGTTGGCGTTTACAAAATGTTGAAAAAAGCAGCACGTATATACAGGTATGATAATGTGTGGGTGGATGTAAGTGTGTGTGCTTTGTAAAGCCAATAAAACCAAAAGAGTACATTTGTTCTCTTTTGCTTTTACAGGGAAAACAAAAGTTTTTTGTACAATTTTCACCCTTTCAGTGTTCTAAAATTGTATTACAAACAGGGACATAGTTCACAAAGATTTAGGTGTGTGGTCAGCATCATGCTGATTGGTGGCACATGCATTTCTGTTATTTAGCTACATTTAGCCTCAAAAAAGTAACAAACTCAGGACAGTTAGCTGATATTTCCTGCTGAACTATTGTGCCCCATGGTGGTGCAGTAGATAGTAATGTTGCCTCACACCTCCAGGATTGGGGAATCCAGGTCCTGGCCTTGTGTGTGTGGAGTTTGCATGTTCTCCTCGTAGTGGTGTGGGTTTCCTCCAGGGTCTTTGGTTTCTCCCACAGTCCAAAGACATGTGCATCAGGTGAATTGGAGATTCTAAATTGCTGTGATTTAATGGTGTGTGTGCTGGTGTTCAGCCCAGGCTGAATCGAATACACATTGAATTCTGAATTTTTGCTGGCCCTGGTTTGATTGACAACTATTAATTTGTGTAAAAGAGAAAAAAGACACATTTGTAGATTTGCTAAGTCTGTACATTAGTGACAACAGTGAGGTGTGAACATCC
>JBBJLS010071573.1:0-11010 GCA_037577275.1 Bryconaethiops microstoma
AGTCGTCGCTGAGTTCTTGGGGTAATTTTTGTAGGCCGGCCACTCCTAGGAAGGTTCACCACTGTTCCATGTTTTCTTCATTTGTGAACAATGGCCCTCACCGTGGTTCGCTGGAGTCCCAGAGCTTTAGGCATGGCTTTGTAATCTTTTTCAGACCAATAGATGTCAATTACTTTGTTTCTCATCTGTTCCTGAATTTCTTTAGATCACGGCATTATGTCTCTCCTTTTCTGGGATCTTTTAGTCTACTTTTTAAGTGATCTCTATATTCAGCAGGTCTGGCAGTAATCAGTCCTGGGTGTGGCTAGTGGAATTGCACTCAGCCTTCCAAACAATGTGATTACCAAAGTTACTTCATGATTTTACAAGGGGGCAATTACTTTTTCATATAGGGCCATGTAGGTTTGTATAGTTTTTCTCCTTAAAAAATAAAATCATCACTGCATTTTGTGTTTACTTGGGTTACCTTTGCCTAATATCTAAATTTGTTTGATAATCTGAAACATTTAAGTGTGATAAACATGCAAAAAAATAAGAAATCAGGAAGGCAAATACTTTTTCACAGCAGTTCTAACATGTGCTTGTGTGTTTTGTGCTACAGGAGTTGATGGCTACACCTCAGTTCATAGTTGAAGGAGCAACCAGAACCGACATCTGTCAGGGTGCTCTGGGTAAGCCATGACCATCTTAATCAACAGGTCATTAATTAATAAAAAGGCTCAGTCTCCTCCAAGAATGTCTTCAGAGACAGTGAGTGCCTTCTGAGGGGTTGTTCTCATTTTACAGTGCGGAATTTTGCTGTAATTTCATCGTGATGAGAATTGACTGTTAATATAAGTCTCCTTAAGTGCTCCTAAGTGGCATTAAGCATTGATCCCAGTGATGCCACAACCACCCATGACCAGTAAAAGTGGGTGCGTAGGATGGCCTGAACTCTCCCACCATTATTCAGTGTAATGCCAGTCAGCATGGGCACCTGTTAATTTACGATTAGCATTCTCCTTCAAGCAATTTGAGCTGTACTGGCCTTCACTCTCCCAGTGTCAGTGCTATTGTGTGATTAGGGGAGTTCTAGCAAGTGATTGAAGCAGAACATGACTAGAATTCAGGAGAAAATTGGGAAAAATCCACAAAAATTAAAAAAAAGTGCTCGGTTCAGTGATAGTGTCTTTTACTCTAAATATTGTATATATTATAATAAATATACTATATTAGTAATAATATGACACTAAAGCCAGCACGTCCATATATGCAAACCAATCCCTAGAGCAGTGCTTGAAGAAGGGTGGAAAAACCTCATACCAAACCTTTTCCATTAACTTTTAGACCTTTTCTATTGATCCATAAAAATGTCAACCATCAGCAATGTTCATCAGTTAAAAGGTTCTTTCTGGAAACTGTATATGACATGAGGATCCCTAAACTGTAGAAATCTTCACACTCCCACATCTCATATATCATTTCTCTAAAGAACCATCCAGTGAAAGGTTTTTTAGGGAACCAAAAGTATTTCTATGAAGGCATCAGTCGTGATCAGTTGTTTGTCGGGGCAGAAGCCAGACGGCGTGGGTGGAATCATGTGGAAAGCTGAAGATGACAGGGTGTACACCAAAAGAAATGGGAATGTTTTGAATGTTATGTGTGTTGTTAAAGATTAGGAGCTTCCTACAACACTTGACCAGAGGATTAGGTGGAGGGTGAAGTTGAGTAATGACTGGAGTCACACTCTCAGTATGTCTGGTTGGTAGGTGACTGCTGGCTCCTAGCAGCCATTGCTTCTCTCACGCTGAACCAGGAGGTTCTGGCTCATGTGGTGCCACCCAGACAGAGCTTTGAGGAGGACTACGCTGGCATCTTTCACTTTCAGGTCACCAACACCAGTTTATCTTTTTGTCTCTCTCTCTCTCTCTCTCTCTCTTCCCCCATCTTGCTTTTATGGTCTAGCAATGTTAGACATATGCATTGTTGCTATAAGGATTTGTTTCAGACCACTTATGTGAGGTGCTACTTTTTTGTCCCCAATGGCATATACTCTGTCCAATTGCCCTGCCAACCCAAGAGACCACAGTGAGGGGTCTGATACCACTCTTCTTAGCGATACTGATACAATACCTAATTCTCAAGTATGAGCTGATACCAAGTACTGATCCCAAAACTAACCCTGACCTAACTTCTTCATACCTGCCTCTAAATCTTGACACTTATAACATTCCACTACACTTTCTCATCAGTGCATGACTGACTGCAGTAGTTTGCAATTCTGTAAGTTATGTTTGTTTGGAATACATGTGTTGACTTCTACATTGCACACATAAATCACACTCTCCAGTTCTGGCACTATGGTGAGTGGGTGGATGTTGTTGTCGATGACCGGCTGCCCACCAGAAACGGGGAGCTCCTGTTCGTCCATTCGGCAGAGAGGAATGAGTTTTGGAGTGCCCTGCTGGAGAAGGCCTACGCTAAGTGAGTGTGGTTTCTTAAACCCTTTAAATGGTTAATCATGTAAAAACATGTTATCCTTGTATTTGAATACTGATTTAGTACATAAACACTGTTTCACCCCCCATTTTAACAGTCCATTTATTCAAATTTAGCTACAAAAACATCCTGTATAGATTTCGCTGTTTTGTGATGTCACAAAACCAATGCATTTGCACTTAGATGTCATGTCCAGCTCCTGTAGGCCTAAACATTAGGACATCTCGCTAAAGTAACCAAAATGATTCTGTTAAATAAAAAAGAACTACAAATTACAGAAAAGGTCAGACCTTCTCTGAGAGGCTAGAATGCCATGAGGGTTCCTCCCTGGGGTCGTATCATCTACTACACAAAGTATTAGACAGTAGTAGTTGTGAAACAATCAGACTGCAATTGCAGTAACACCTAACATAGCAGTAAATACTAGGTTGATCCCACACCTACCGTCTGTGTGTACAAAGGCTGTATGGATGTTATGAGGCGCTCTCTGGAGGCTTGGCATGCGATGCCTCTGAGGACTTCACTGGAGGCATCACGGAAGTCCACAAGCTGAAGAAGGCAAAAACAGACCTGTTCAAACTCATCCAGAGGGCTCTGGGCCAAAAATCACTGCTGGGCTGCTCTATTGATGTGAGACACTGTTCAATACTTTTATTGAACTGGAACCTGTTCTTATCTCCTCAGTCTTGATAATCTAGATCAACAGTGACTGTCATATATTCCAGGTCTCCAGTTCAGAGACTGACTCCGAGGTTGAGAGCAGAGAGAAACTGCTGAAAGACCATGCCTACTCCATAACAGGAGCCGAGGAGGTGTCCTGGGGCTCTGCAGGCAGTTTTTTTTGTGGGTTGCCGTATCCATGTGTAAGTCAGTTAAAGTTATTCAGTAGCTACTCTAAATGATTCAGTGATGACTCTAAATGACTCTGTAATTAAACTAATGTAAAAGTTATGTAGCTATAAAAAAGAAGTAAAGTGCAGGAGAGTCAAAGGGGAGCTATGACATGTACACTATATTGCCAAAAGTATTGGGACACAACTGCCTTTACACACACAAACTTTATTGACATTCCATTCTTAATACATAGACTTTAATATGGAGTTGGCCCACCCTTTGCAGCTATAATAGCTTACACTCATCTGAAAAGGCTTTCCACAAGGTTTAGGAGTGTGTTTATAGGAATTTTGGACAAGAAGGCCTGGATTGTAGTCTCTGCTCTAATTCATCCCAAAGGTGTTGAATGGGTGTCAGAGATCTGTGCAGGCCAGTCAAGTTCCTCCACACCAAACTCGCTCATGCATGTACTTATGGACCTTGCTTTGTGCACTGGTGCGCAGGCATGTTGGAAAAGGAAGGGTTCATCCACAAACTGTTCCTGCAAAGTTGGGAGCATGAAATTGTCCAAAATGGCTGCAGCATTAAGAATTCCCTTCACTGGCACAAAGGGCGGGGGCCAAGTCCAACCCCTAAAGACAACCCCACACCATAACCCCCCCCGCCCCCCCTTCACCAAACTTTACACCTGGCACAACGCAGTCAGGCAAGTCCCGTTCTCCTGGCAACCGCCAAACTCAGACGCATCCATTGGATTGCCAGACAGAGAAGCGTGATTCATCACTCCAGAGAACACCTCTCCACTGCTCTGGAGTTCAGTGGCAGCGTGGTTTATACCACTGCATCTGACACTTTGCATTGCACTTGGTGATGTAAGGTTGGACGCAGCTGCTTGGCCATTAAAAACGTGTTCCATAAAACTCTCTACACACTGAGCTAATCTGATGACCACACGAAGTTTGGAGTTCTGTAGCTATTGACTCTGCTGTGCCCATTTAGTGATTTTACATGGAGTTGCTGTTATTCCCAATTGCTTCTACTTTGTTAAAATACCACTAACAACTGACTGTGGAATATTTAGTTGCAAGGAAATTTCATGAATGGACTTATTGCACAGGTGGCATCCTATTATGGTACCACACGTGAATTGACTGAGTGACCCATTCTTTCACAAATGTTTGTAGAAGCAGTCTGCATGCCTAGGTGCTTGATTTTATACACCTGCGGCCATGGAAGAGATTGGAACACCTAAATTCAGTGATTTGGAGGGGTGTCCCAATACTTTTGGCAATAAAGTGTATATCACACCACCACCTCCCAGTTGCCAGGGAGTAGCCACAGGTACCGTGCTTCCTAGTAGTCCAGAAGAAGCAGAACATCCTGTTCATAAAAGATGTAATGGCAGTGTGACTTTACTCAGACATTGTTTGCAATAGATGAGTCCATCGTGTTTCCTTTGGTGAGTTTATTCTAGTTTTACCCTTTTCTGTGATTGACTACAGCTTTGGATTTCCCTGGGATTGTTTACTACTGCTGACCACCTGTGTTAATGATGCTACTCGCGAATTACCCTCTGAGTGTTTTGTACTGTTTGGATTACCTCTTCCTGTGTTTGCTATTGTTTGTTAGCAAGCATCTGCTAGAGTGCTTCCCCTCTCAGCTTGACAACATGTCTGAGTCTAACAATAGTGCAGCGGAGTTCCATACATTGCAGGACTCTGTTGATCTTTTAGGAGCAACTCTGCAACATCAACAACAGAACATGGATCAGATTAATCAGCGACAAAGGGACCTACGACAAAGAATGGCAACAAGCCTTCCAACAAGCAGCAGCTGTTCCCCTGCGTGCATCACCCTCACCTGCTCCTGGGTCGGCCTCCACCTCTGTTGCTTCTCTGCCATTGTTTTCACCTACTCAGCCTTTTTTGGGGGACTCAAGTGCCTGTCGATTTTTGTCACGCAGTGCAACACAACGCCTTCATCCCAGAGCAGGCCAAGGTGGTCATCACTAAAATGACCTTGAGGGAGCTGGATCATTTAGACTGTTCAAGCAGTGACAAATTTCTGCATGCCATCTGTAAGGTCTTTGATACTGGGCCCTGTCAGCATGACGCAGGACATCAGCTCATGACTTGGACACAGGGACAAAGAAGCGTTGTGGACTACACTATTGAATTTTGTACACTCGCTGCAAAGAGCGGGTGGGATATGCAGGCACTCATGACTGTTTTTTTTTTTTTTTAACCTGGGGCTGCACGACTCAATTAAAGGTAAGACTGTCAATCAAGACTGGGGTGACAATTTGGATGAATTAGTTGCCCTGACCACGTGTCTAGGTCTGCATCTCTGAGAACAGAACAAAGAACGACGTACACACTCCTGTGCACCGCATCCCTGCTCCATCTTGACAAACACCAACTACTACTACCCCAGAAGCAACGGCTGAAGAACCCATGCAATTGGGCCGGCCCTGCCTCATTCCAGAGGAGAGAGAACAGAGAATTCAGCTTGGGTTTTGCTGGTGGACTGGTGGACGAGGGCTAGTGGGAACCCAACAAAAGGCCATCTTAGTAATTAAGCTATCGTGTTGTCCTCTTGTCCTGGTCTCCCTCACCCCAAACCACCACAGTCTCCACATACCAGCTTTTGTGGACTCTGGGGCTGCAGGCAAACTCCCAGACAGTACTCTAGCCATCTCCTCGCGCATCCTACACCACCCAAGTTCTGTTCTCCATGCCATCTAGGCTCTGAATAGCAGGCCCTGGCAGACCACATAATGGAACCCCTCATGCTGATCTTCCCTGAAGGGCATACTGAATCTCTCCAGTTCTATTTGATTCATTCTTCTGCTGATGCCCTGGTGTGTGGTTACCCCTGGCTCTCTGTAAATCAGGCACCGTAACCTCCAGGGGTCCAGATCAACATCCTGATATGCAGGTGGAACCCTTGGTCCCACTACACACACTACAGGCATTCTGTCAAGATCGTGAAGAGCAGTTTTCACAAAAACACTGTGGATTACTTGGGTTTTGTCATCTCACTCAGAGGACCCATGGACACAACTAAGGTAATCGGCATCTTGAGATGCCCAAACTATCGACCGTTTGTCTTTGCAAACTTTCATCAGAGAGTTATTCAAAATGTTGAATAATAGCACCCCTCACTGCCCTGCTGAAAGGGGGACCCTTGAAGCTTCGGTGGAACAATGAGGCAGATAAAGCGTTCACCAAACTCAAAGAAAGGTTCAACGCTGCTGTAGTCCTGGTGCATTCAGATCCCAAAATCCCATTCATAGTGGAGGTGGATGCCTCCAAAGTCGGTATAGGAGCTGCCCTTTTGCAGGGATCCCTAGATGACCACAACGTGCACCACTGTGCTTTCTTTCCAGTGTCTGTCTCCCACTGAGAGAAATTACAATGAGGGCTGCTTGTCGATTACCCTCTGAATGCTTTTGTACAGTTTTTGCTGGCTTTGGACCTTTGTCACAACTTCTCGACCATGAGTTTGGATTACTTCTACCTGCGTTTATTGCTACTGTTAGCCTAGCCTATTGTTTGTTAGCATGCTCCTGCTAGTGTGCTTCCACTCTCAGTCTAACACTGTTTCATCAGCTCAGCTTAGAAAAAAAAACACAATCTGAGTGGTGTAATGATGCCAGGGCTGGGTAGTCATTTAACCACCCCATCTAAAGGCAACTGCTATTCTGAAGGTCTGGTGGAGATTGTTGCTGTGGACTAGAGACTCTCAAACTTCTCCTCACTCCAACACAAACTACCTCTACTGACTCTAACTGTCCCTCCTCACTCAGACTCCAACACAAACTACCACTGACTCTAACTGTCCCTCCTCACTCAGACTCCAACACAAACTACCTCTACTGACTGTATCGACTCTGTAAGCCATAGACGGCCAGTCTGTTCAGCAGTGATTAAATTTGTTCAGCATGAAGGCCTTCTACTGTTAGTTTTCTCAATGAAGACTCTTTTCTCTCTCTCTCTCTCTCTCTCTCTCTCTCTCTCTCTCTCTCTCTCTCTCTCTCTCTCTCTCTCTCTCTCTCTCTCTCGAGTCTTGGTTTCTCCCGAGATTTCTTCCTCCAGCTTTAGGGAGTTTTTCCTCGTCTCTGTCGCCTTTGGCTCACTAGGAGTCATGCCTTGATTCTGTAAAGCTGCTTTGTAACTTGGCTGTAAAAAGCGCTATATAAATAAAATTGAAATAAACTGAAAAATGGAACTGAATTAAGAATTAAATTGACACAATTTTGTTTCAATATTAATATGATTATTTAAATTTGATTTTACAGCAACTTTCAGCATATCTAGGACTTTTCACACTAAGTATGGGTTATACGGGCCAAAAGAAAAAACAAACTGCTCATGGCTGGTTCGCTCCTTTAAGGGCTCGGAGCTCTGAGCTGAAGTAGACCCTCACACTCCTCTACACTTACAGCCCTGCTGAAGACCTTCAGCTAATATTTAGGGATTATATCTTTTAGCTACTATCATTTTAAACTTTGTCCTTCAGAAATTCTAACTTTAACACTAGAAATTCTAACTTTAACACTAAAACAAGGACCCCTCAGGTCCTTGTTTTACTTTTTCTACTCTTTGTCTAGAACCTCACATTTTTTGGGGCCTAAATGAAGCAAAACCAGGCCCGGAGTTTCAGCTCATGAATAGAAGTTTAGAAAATAAAATGAAAAATTTATAAAATGGAAAGAAATAAATTATTATCAAGTAATTTGATTACCGTTATACTATTTACCGATAAACTGATATGATTCCAGCCCTAAATTATGCACTTTGTCAGGTTCGATACAATTTTCAATTTACAAAATGTAGGTAAAATTTGTCTCAACTGTACAGGGCTTTAATAATACAGTAGTCTGGGCTTGTCTGGTCAAATGACATGTTTTTTTTTTATTTTCCAAATAATATTGTGTGTTTTCCTCACAAAATGTTGTAAATACACAGAAACTGTGAGTAAAATTTGCAGCAAAGTGTCATATTTAGGTGTGTTCCCTGTAGAGAGCTTCATGCATATGTGCCTGTTTGCAGGTTAAGTCCAGGTCTGAGAGGATCCGGCTGATACGGATCCGGAATCCGTGGGGGAAGGTGGAGTGGACAGGCCCCTGGAGTGATGCGTGAGTTCCTCATTTTCTCCACCTAATTATTCTGCAGTTAAGGAGCCTGGTCCTTGTAGCTTATGTCTCTTTGAGCAATGCAGTGTTGACAAAACACCCTCTTGATTCCAGAAGCTCATTGTGAAAACACAAACACACACACACCCCCATGTACACACACATACACAATGCATGGAAAAGCAGCTCTGCCTCCAGCTCTGTTGCTGCACCTAGTCCATGGTTTTGGGTGTTGCCTCTGTTGACATGCGAACGGCGTCTGCGGTCCCTGGTGCTCTGAGCTTCCGGCTGTTTCTACTTCCTGCAGATCAGAAGAGTGGGTGGAGCTTAGCGGTGCAGACAGAGCCAGACTGAGGCACAAAGCAGAAGATGGAGAGTTTTGGTACTTATTGTAATAAATCAATATTTAAAGGTCAAAGCTCTGTAGCTTTGCTATGTTCCAATGTGTGTGTGTGTGTGTGTGTGTGTGTGTGGTCCAGGATGTCATTCCCTGATTTCCTGCAACACTACTCGCAGTTGGAGGTCTGTAATCTGACTCCAGATGCTCTGGGCGATGTTGGTCTTAAGCGATGGACGCTGTCCATGTTCGAGGGCAGCTGGAGGAGGGGGTCCACGGCAGGAGGCTGCTTAAACAACAGAAGTAAAGCTACAGCTACACTCCCCTAACTACAATCCCAGTCCTGCAGCAACGCAGCCCTACAATTTAAGAACCCGCGGACAGATGATTCAAAGTGAACTTTATTGTCACCTCATCCATATACAGTCTATAGAGACACAGCTCAGGTTCCACAGTGTATACACAGAGCAGAAGACATAAAGCATTGTGCAACACACAAAACAGTGCAAATAAAGAAGTACAGAATAAGAGTAAGGTTTAACCTGTCCTGAACGTGTGGAGAGCTCTCTGTGCATTATATATATAAGTCAAATGTGAGACGATTTAAAAAATGGGCACTAAAATGTATTAAAGGATTGTACAACCAGTATAAACAGTATAACCAGTAAAACAGTACGGACAGTGTAACCAGTTGACAATATAAACAGTATAATCTGTGTAAAATAACCAGTATAAAATAAGTGAAAATAGCAACTAAAGTATGCATTCCTAAAGGTTTGATACACCTTAGCTAAGCACAATGTACTAAATATCTTTCCCTTCATATATCGTCTTCTTAACCCCTATTGGTTTTTAGTCCTGTCACTCAAAGGACAAAATTCTTGTTTAATCTGTGACAGAAGTGTAGTGACCATTGCCCACTTCTAAACATCTTCTGATATTTGACCATGTCACTTTAAACAGGGACAAATTATACTGACCAAGAGTATCAGCGCATGTTTTAGCAGAGGCTTAGAACAGACAGTTTCCTGTCATTACACCAAAAACACAACTGCAAAACTCCAGAGGGCCACACATGAGTCCGCTACGAACGGGAGTGAACGGAGCTACACAGCTGAAAGTGAAACGTTTATAGCCATTTATGTAGGATCATTCTTTAATTTTAGGAAGCAGAGGAATATATTACACTAAAAAGAGCATCTTACTATTTTTCTATAGTTTTGGTTACTAGAATGCTGGGATTTCTGCTTAAGAGTGTTAAAGATGTCACGAATGTACATGACTCACTGTTAGAAAGTGGAACTGAACGGGGTTTTAAAATGTAAATGCAGCGTTTCAATAAAACTGTGAATGGATTTAACTGTGTAAAAGTTTACAAAGTACAGTTTTGTACAAGAGCTTCGTTTGAATCCAGTCTTTTTGGACTTTGGTGCCCCCTTGCCACCGATAAACCCAGAGGATGATATCCAGTGGCAGTTCTCCTCACTGCGACTTTTCTGTAACATCAAGGTCACTTTCAGAAATGGCCTGGAGACCCAAAGACTGGAGGTCTGTGATGTGCTGAGAGGTCATTACTCACTCTCTCGTTGCAGAAACATTTTGGATGAACCCTCAGTTTGTGATCAAGCTGAATGAAGAAGATGATGATCATGCAGGCTGTAGCTTTGTGGTGGGTCTGCTCCAGAAGAAACGGCGCCGGATGAAGAAGCTCGGAGCGGGACTGCTGACCATTGGGTTTGCCATCTATAAGGTAAAGCTCCTGGAGGCAGTGTTAGTCTGGGTAATTGTTCTGAAGCTTGGGTTTAGCACAGACACTTCAGGCTGTAATAAAATGGGTTAAACGTAATAATCTTGGTAAGAGTGTTCATGTCTGAATATCAGAAATACCAGAAATTACACTTCGGAGAAGCCAAATTTTTTTGCCTTTATTTGGAAACACTTATTTGAGAGACTTTAAAATAAACACCCAGATTAGAGAGTCTACACATGAAATAAGAAAAAGAACATCATAATATTGATAGATAGACAGATAGATAGATAGATAGATAGACAGATAGACTGATAGATAGATAGATAGACAGATAGACTGATAGATAGATAGATAGACAGATAGACTGATAGATAGATAGATAGATAGATAGATAGATAGACAGATAGACTGATAGATAGATAGATAGATAGATAGATAGATAGATAGATAGATAGATAGATAGATAGATAGATA
>JBBJLS010071574.1:0-11009 GCA_037577275.1 Bryconaethiops microstoma
GCCACAACAAAAGGGCAAACTTGTGTGGCTAAAAGGGTCCGTGTTTTTGAATGACACACATCCTGTTCTTTATTCTTGCTCACATTAAATTATGCACTAAAAACAGTCAGCTCTGATACGATTGGCTGTGAACAGGTTTTGCAGCTTAGTCTCTATATAAGGATTGAGGAAGTCTTTGTGATCTTGACAAATTTGCCAAAATAAGAATGGTCAATATAAGAAGGAACTTTCTCTGATGATAGAATTCCTTCGTGGCATTTCTAACAGTATGTTATGACGAGGCTCACGCTGGTGTTACACTAGTAATGCTTTAATTTGATCTCGTGTGTATCGGTTTTGAGAGTTGAGGCAGAGCTTTTAAGAGCTGCCGCTGTTTTCCAATTTTAACGGCCCACTTGAACTGTATTTCCACCCTGTGGACATCTTGACTGGTTGATTCGTCTTTCACTTCCCAGTTCTCTTAGTGGTCAGTATAAATTGTTAGGCCTTCAGTCCAGCTCCTGAAGGCCTAACCAAAGAAACTTTACTTGTCTACACCTGATGAGAAACCCTGAATGGACATATTTCACATAGTGTGTTTCAAGATGTTAACCCTGTTGCTTTCCACCAAAATTGAATTAAATTGTGAAGCATTACTGCAATAAGCAGAGCTTAAATGCAGCAAGCATACTGTTAAACGAAAAAGGAACTATAATTTACAGATTAGAGTATTTTACATTTCCCAGGAATCATTAAGCCACCTTCTTCTGAGTGCTCTGCCCTGATGTTTATATGTATCAAAATCCTGAGGGTGCCTGCATGGGCCAGTGTTACATTCATTCTTTTTACCCTGCCGCCTTTGTAGAGGCTCCTCCTGCTCAGGTGTTTGCTGGTCTCAGAGCACAAACGAAGGCAGTGGAGGAGCAAAGCAGCAGCCACCAACCAGCAATCAAACGACACCGCTGCACTGAAACTGCTGAAATACACCATATGTGTTCTTGTAAATGATTCAGACAGACATTAGTGTTGGTGTTGTGTTTCCCACAGTGTGTTTTGTTCATTAACAGCTGTGATGCAACCTGCAAGCTCAGAGCACAAATGGAGCTCCAGATCTTCTCCCCTGGATTTCCATTCCATCCTCATTTTCCCTCTGTTTATTAACCACCATGTTTCTACCTCATCTCCTGTATGGGCCCTCTGGGAAACCCTGCCTCTCTCTCCAAAGACCACAACCCTCAATGACTAGACACACACACACACACACACACACACACACTTTGAAAATTGTCAGGACATGGGAGCCAGCATCTGTACTGCTATGAGGTGCATTAAGGCACTTTTCCCCTTCCACAAGGAACCGTGCCGTACCGTGAACAAATGTTTTTTCATTAGAAAGAATGTGATCCGTTCCCGGACGAACCCAAGCTGCTCGACGGCAGGGCTGAAAGCGGGCCACAGCCGAGCTGACTGCATCGCTGCTTTCTGAATGTCATCGCAACATTTTTTTTACCGTCTGCACGTAAAACAACAGTGGATACAAACTAACAATCGGGAAGTCAATGAAGTACAAGCACTATTCTCTGTTTGGGCTCAAGATAAATTTCAGTGGGAGTTTTCTATGACACTTAACACATTTATCTTTAACACAAAGAAACACAAATGTGTGCCAGGACATCACTAACAAGATTCTTTAGCACGGCTAAAGAATGCTGAGAAGAAATAAACACAGTAACAAAAATGGCTCTGAGAAAAACTTTCCTCTGGTTCAACTCCATGAACTTGGTTTTGTGACGACGACCAGCCATAAACTGTGAGGAATTAATTGAGTCAGAGACTCCGTTACTGAACTGAGATACACTGGAAAATCAAAGTGTGCTGCAACTTCCGTGCCAGTGCTTCACTTTTTGTTTTGGTTGTTTAGAGCTAATATCATGTATATATGTATATGTAATATACATGTAAAATCCTTGCTTCTTCAGTATTGCCTGTAATTAAGGCTGTCATTTATGATTTTTACACTACATTACATGTATTTGGCAGATGCTTTTATCCAAAGCCGCTTGCAATTTGAGGGAACTCTCAAGTGTCAGGACCGTGTGAGAACCAGAGGAGAGTTCTACGCGCTGAAGTCTTTATGTAGGGACTAGTGCAAGAAGATAATACATGAGGAGAGGAGAAGCTCTGTGAGCACATGAGTCTTCAGGAGGTTTTTGAGGGATTCTGCTGCTCTGGTTGCATTTGGCAGCTAGTGGTTGCTCACTACTCACTGCAGAATCATTGAGAACTTATGGCACTTTTCCACTGTTACAAGGAACCGAACCATGTGGTACCACGAACAAATGTTTTTCCATTGCAAATAAAGCGAGCCACTTGACAGAAGGGCCAAAAGTGGGCCGGAGCCAAGCCGAGTGCGTCACTGCTTTTTGCTCGGTCATCACAACATGAAAAGAGGCCAAACAACAATACAGATACAGACTAACAACTGGGATGTACTAGATGATGTACAAGCACTTCTGTCTGCTTGGCTGAATTTCTGTGACGCTTAAAAATGTATCTTTAACGCTACGAGAAATGTGAAGGCGTGCCAGGACATCACTAACAAGATAGCTGGGTTAGGTTTTCATCACACGGCTAAAGAATGCAGAGAAGAAAAAAAAAAAAAAAAGCTCAAGCAAGACTAAAAAATAAAAAAATACAACAACAAAAGCAGCTCTGATAGAAAACCTTTCCGCTGGTTTAACTCCATTGAGACGGCGACCGGCCAAACGAATTAACGAGCTGATACAGACCGGAAAATAAAAGCGTGCTGGAACTTCCCTGATATCCCAGTATGTTTTAGGTACAGCACAGTTCCTGTATACCTGTGAAAACGTGCCTTTAGATTTGAAGGAATCGGTTACAATTCTACATATGTTGTTCATTCAGGTCTACTGAGGCGTATCTGACCCTGGATATCGATCCACTGGTGTTTCAGTGTGGGCTTCTGTTGGGCTCTTCACACTCTTGTTCTGTAGAAGGAGGAAGGGAAGGGAGGTAAAACCATTTCCTGTTGTGTTCTGTGCTGCCAGTGTGCTACATTTGGACTCTCTCAGCTTGTTGCCCGTATGTGTGAAGTCATTGCGTGAATGGTGGTCTTCCATGGAAAGCAAGTCGCAATACAATTTCTGTTGTTTTCAGGAAATTGGAGTGTTTAAATAAAAAAAAATTGGCTATTTTTTGGTCTACATGCTTCATGGCACTGACTGCCTTACATGCTTCACTACAAAGCCCCTCTGTTTGCAGTCCTGATTAGACTGATTTAGTGCTCCCATTGTGGTGGGCTAGAACTAGCCAAGCTGGCAGAATTATTTGCTTATGTCAGCAGACTTTTCAGCAGCAAACTGCTATTGGATGTGGTAGGGAATGGAAAATTCCATCATGGCTGTAGCTGACCCCACCCTAGGGGTCTAAATGCCACTTCAGGGTGGGGTGAGGGGGTCTTCGTGACGTGGGCTTTTGGAAAATTCGAACAGTTTATCATAAGCTCTTAACATTTTTAGAATAACTCCCTCTGCACGTTTACTTTTGTGTTTTTGGAAGAGTTCTATATTTGGCAACAGGCAGTGTGTTGACAGCCCAAGTGATAAGAAGGTGCCATGAATATAAAACATGGCACAGCTCAGTGTAGTTTGAAAAAATCTCGTCTTTATATTAATAGTATTTAATCACATCAAGGCTTCGTTGATATGTGTTCAGAATATAGTATACAGGACACTTTTAACTAGTTTGACCATTCTAACCATTTGTAATCCAGGCTGAAGCCCAGCTGCTGGCTGTATGTTGTGATAGAATCCACAGTTGTAGCCCTCTCATTCAAATTCAACCTTTAAATGACTATAGCAGACTGTGCTGGACAGGACTAACAAGAGACAAACTAATCAAAAATCACAGCAAAGTGGAAATCTCTCATTTCCTCTCAAGAGCCTCCATAACCTGCTGAACAAGAGTGAGATGCTACGATCACAGAGGAGCAAGAACCACTGACTTTATATTTGAAATATGATGCATTCACTCGCTGGGTAGAATATTCAGCAACTGGACGTTGGTGATTATGATCTAAATGCACTCATTCATCAACTTCCACAGCTGGAACGAGATGCTTAGCTTTTTAAATGAGAATTCAATGAATGTTGAATATTGAAATAATTTCTTTAAAACATGTAACACTTTACTTAAGCGTTCATAAGGCACCATACATCTTTCATGACAACTGAAATAAGTAAACATTTTATAAAGGCTTATTCAAACAGGTATCACTTCATGATGAAGGCTGTCCATTTAGATGCCATTTCGCCTCAGTAAGTGCTACCTTTGTTGGAATTAGCCTTTAGAAATGTCTAGATAAGTTGTCATGAAAGATTCATGTAGGTGTTGCGTAGCTTGCAGCAAAGTGAACTGCAGCCGTGAAGTTTCTGGAGAGTTTTATTTTGACTTTCATTTTGATACTATATTTTATGTTGTTCTTGTCTTGTGTGCCGTCGTATAAGCAGTTTCTTCTCAGTAAGGTTTTATGATTCTGATTCTTACACAGTAAAGTTTTAGCAAATACGTATTTTTCAGCCCGAGACATTTTAGACCGGAATTGGGTCTGCAGTAGATTCTTACTCAGTCGATTTCAGCAGTGTTATCGTAACCTCCTCGTCTGCCTGAGATCACGTCTAAAGGAACTGATGAAGAGCTGAGAAATGCCCATCCATGCGTCCCTTGGGTGGTGGACAATGACCAAGACATAATTGAGCTGAGCTTTTACTGCTGTTTATGGGCCAGGCTGCATGCAGGCCTTTCATCAGGCCCTGACAGCGAAAAGCTGTAATTGGAGTGAATGATGTAATCCATCTGAAGGTACAAAGAGAGCCATTCTCATGTGGCGTCCAGGGGGAGACTTTAGACCACCGTTGCCATGGCAGAGACTTCCCAGCAATGTCCATGGAGGTCATTTTATGGGTTCTTGTGGTCCAACTGGCACTGCTCTACTTTCCCCCTTAAAAAAAAAAAAAAAGGAAAAAAAAAGAATAAAATCTGAAATGTAATTTTACATACCACACCTTCATATTCATGTAGCTCTCGAGAGTTTATTGGCACTTTCTGTATGACTGCGAAATAAATGTGTTGCTTATTAGCTTGATATTCCACTTGGAGATATGTCACTAAAGTAAGAATATTCAAAGAGAAAATAAATGTTAGAATTTCAGTGCTCTTGGAAAAAGGTGCCATTTTGGACCATTTCTGTTGGACCATTCATCCTGAAATGAAGTTAAACAATGTAAATGTTAAGCCAGAGCAGTTTAAACTGGTGTAACACAACGTTTTCCTGATAACACACACCTGCTTCAGCTTGAGGATAAATGCATTACTGAGGTGTTGAACTGAAGTGTGTTTTCAGCTGAACCTGAGCTTCCCCATCATTAAGACCCTCATCAGGTGTTGTGTTGCTCATTCATCGATTGAGGTGTTGGCATTAGGTTTGCAAGATATGGATAATAAACACTATTTGCATTTATATAGCTACACATAACGATTCATTGTAAAAGCAGGAGAGTAGTGATGCATGGCTCAGGATTTTAAGTTCCCACGCCCGTCTGACCTGTTATGGGAGCCAATCTGCACCGTCCAACTTTCAAAAATGCGCATTAATCAACCACCCGAACCCAACCCAACCCATGAACCACCAGCTTTAGTCTGTATTTTGATGGAATAAGATATAACATGGTGCATGTTTCATAAGCTAGTGGTCTGGTGGTTAGGGAGTTGTCATGTTTTCGAATCCCAGCGCTGCCAGTGGCACCACTGAGATTCCCTTGAGCAAGGTACCGTCCCCACACACTGCTCCCTGGGGCTGCATTGTCGCCTGCCCACTGCTTCACTTGGTGAATGGGTTAAATGCAGAGAAGAATTTCACTCTTCACACTGTGTGCTGAGGCCACTTTACACTTTACTTTACACTTTATAAAAGACAGATACTCGTGCAGACAACAAGGCATTGCAAGAGCCAAATGGGCTGCAGCAAAGAGCAGTGTTGCACTGTTTAATGGTTGTTTTTCCAGTGATTTGCTGGACATTGTCTATTGTATCTTTGCCTAATAGCGTCTGGGTCTTCCAGCAAAACAAGTAACTCCTCATTAAAGTCATGAGCAGCTCAAGCAGATGACAGTCTATAATGGTGTTATTGGACAGGACAACCTGCCAGAATTTCTCCGATACCTGTGCGCATGTGTGCGCATGTGCACGTGCGTGCGTGCCTGTATGTATGTATAGAGAGAGAGTGACAAAGAGTAGAAGAGAAGGTGGACTGATAATCACATGTGCTATTTCCACAGTTCAGAGATCCTAAGTCTCTTGTCTGCAATATTTCTGTAATCACGCCTTTCCTTTGGCACAGATGGTTTTCCATTACAAATAAAGCGACCCGTTCCTGAGCCGAACCCGAGCTGCTCGACAGCAGGGTTAAAAGTGGGCCGCAGCTGAGCTGACTGCATCACCGCTTTCTGACCGGTCGTATTGTCATCACAGCGTGAAAAAGAGGCCACTGTTTTATACTGTCCGCGCAAAAATCAACAATGGAGATACAAACTGAGGGGGGATTGCGCTGCTAATGCGTCAAACTCCATGACCAGGCTGAGATAAACTGGAAAATCAAAGCATGAGACCACTGCAGTACCATCACAGTACTGTTGAGGTACAGAACGGTTCCTGTTTTATATTTTGCCACCTTTCAGTCCTTCATCAGTGGTCGGTTTCTTTTCAGTTGATGAAAAGAAACCGGTTTCTTTTCAGTTGTAGATGAAAAAAAACAAAACAAAACGCACGGGTGAATCCTTGATGTGACATGATGTGACATAGGCCTGCGTTGTTTTGCCTAAAATTATTTGCATGATGCAGCTTACTTACTGCAAAGACCAGTATCTCAATCGTGAGTAGCAAACAACATATTGCGCAGCACTAGTGGGTATTTGTGTGGCATCACGGCTCAGAGGACCTAATAGGGATGTGAGGAAGAGTTGGCATGGGGAAAAATTATGCATTCATTACCTTTTAGCACTGGCGCTGACCCGTGGTGGCACACGTGTTAACATTCAGCGCCTCACCGCTCCCAGCCGAGGTCCGGCCATTAGCTATTTAACATCAGCCTCCATGTTACACCCCCCCCCCCACCTCACCCCGCCCTGCTCCAGTGTAGAGATACAATCTCGGTGCCCCCTCTTGTGATGCTCTTGTAAATGGGATCTGTCTGTTGCGCTGCGGGACGATAACGTTACTGCAGGAAACAGAAACCTCCACCAGAACACTTTCTGTCCAGTGTTGTGGTTAGGAATCGGAAACCTTGAAAATCAAAGCTCGAGTGCAGTATTGATGTTCCCTCCAGCCCTGCCCGCTTAACGTCCAGCCATGTCATAACATTCTCTGTGACTTTCCAGATCTTACATTAGTAATTGATTTATGGTCACACAGTAATTGTGTGCTTTTAAATATTTATACCATCACTATATAATTGTTTAGTGCGTGAATTGCATGGAAACCACATGTTGGAGTGGAGGGAACATATAATGCCCGTCTTGGATAAAACGTTCTGTCTGGCTCTAAAATGAGATCAGCCGTGTTGAAAGCCACGGTAGAATGCTCTATATGACTGTAAATGGCTCTCAACAATTGAATTCTGTATTAATTCATAAAAACAGAGCTGTGAATAGACAGTTACTCGGCTCGCCTGGGTCTTGGACCACTGAGTGTATTGATGAATGACGTAAGACCCCGGTTTTGTTTAAATGGAGGGGCTGATGATTATATGTTGACTCTTATTGGTCCTGTTACAATACTGGGAAATGCACGGAGACGCTAATGAAAATTATTGGTGTCATTTCAGTGATCGTTTGGAAAGCAAAAACAACTTATATATGCAAAAAACAACATATATAATGTATACTGTATAATAATATTGATGTTTATCATCTGTCAAAGGAAAAATGGTTATGCAGTACATGATGGCTCTGCATCAATAATGGATTTCTTAACAGAAAAATTGTACATTGTGATTAGTAGTTAAAAATTATAGTGATGTTAATAATAGTCATATTGTGACTTTATTATAAATTACTTTTTGAGAAACATAATATTTATGTTGCGTACAGTCTTATAAGAGCAATACTGCCCTCGATTTACACTGGGCATAATAAAACTCTTACAACTGATAACATCGCAGACCAGAGGTCACGTCCTGTCTGAAAATCACTGTGAAATATGTGCTTTGTGTCAAGGAAGAGGAAAAACCTGTTCATCTGATCACCTAGAACAGTCTGCAGCGTGTTGTCTGTTGAAATGCTGATGAAAACAGATAAGGATGTTTGGGGGAGCTGTTCAGCGGTTTTTGAACAGTTTCAGACTTGGTTTATATTTCCTGAACACCTTCAGTGTTGAAAACGCTTCCCAGGTCACTTTATTAGAAACTCCATTCGGTGGGAATCAATACACAAATACCATATCGGAGTTGAGAATAGTTTACCACCCACATAACTGTGGTCATGTGATCAGGTATTAACCAATAAGGAGTGGTGTTGGGTTGGCTGCTGAACAAATGGAACCATCCCCCTGTAATTGAACATCTACATGGTGCAGGTCTGTCAAAGTCAGTGGAAGTGAATGAGTTGTAGATTAAATTGATGTTCTGTCTTATTTGTCCAGTGGCTCAGCTGAAGGCGTCCTGTGGGCAGTATGTCTTCTGAAGCCTCGTCCCCCGTGCAGGCGGCCCCCTCCACCACCCCTCCGCTGTCCCCCAACTCTCCAGTATCACCCAGTTCCCTGCGTCTGCCCCCCTGCCGCCACAGGGACCGCTCACCCTCACCTATGAGGGGCTACCTGATCCCCAGCCCACTGCCCACCCGCCGCAATCGCACCTGCTCCGCGTGAGTACACACACACACACACACACACACACACACACACACACACACACACCACAGTCAGAAAACTTTATTGATCCCGTAGCTTATGCTATGACTGCACCGAGACACAGACAAGAACAATATAAAATATAATATGAAGTCAAAATAAAACTCTCCAGCAAATGCTCTATATTCACTATGTTATATACACAAAATACTGTGGTCAGTAAGAGATATGCACTTCTCTTAATGACCACAGCGCTTTGTTAACTAGTTGTTCCCTATGCCAAGTTTGTTATTGCTCAAAATAGCAGTGATAGTAGACATAAGTAGTGATAGAGTGACAGTAGACATTGTGCATGATAAGACTATTGCACATAAACCAGTTGTGACCCAAGTAGTGATATTGCTAATAAGACTATTGCACATAATTATAAGTAAAGTGTCCCCCTGCAAAGTCGCGGTTCAGAGTTCGCAGCCTCAGTTGCTCAGTTTTTTATTCTTAGAACCGAACTAATAATTGTTCGCAGGAAACCGCAAATACCCTCCACATTGGTAATATATAATTTTTCATGCATTTTAGTGCTAAATTATTATGAATTTTTTAAAATACTGTCGAGAGACACAAAGCAACCGTACCTTGGCTGCTGCCCTGTGATGCATCTCTGGCAGCTGCAGTCCAGCAGTCCTGCATCAGAACAGTTACAGCGTGGAGCATCTCGAGTGTTTCACTGAGTTTTCTTATGTTTTTCGTTTTGTTCTTCTTAAAGTCCTGTATTTTTATTACTGTAAATTAAATTAATTTATTACTGTATTTACCTGGTTAAAAAGAAAACGACAGTGCATATCAAAGAAAACGCCCGTGCATGAATTACAGCAGGCATTTTTAGGCGTTTTTAAATTTTTTTAGGCGTTTTTTCACAATTCACCGCAATAAAGGTATTTAATGTAATGATATTGCACACTATGATTAATACATTTCTATTAAAACTATGATTGTTATTCAGTTTAACAAGTCTAAGTATTCTGCCTAAGTATTCCTCTGTTTACCATAATCCTCATTTCTTGACTTTCTCGACTGATCATAGTAGTCCGACTTCATATGAGCAGACCTCAGACAAAAATTGGCCATTTTCTTTGTTTCACTGTGGCTGGGCAGTATGACAATATGTACTGTTACATCATAGTATGACAAAATGCTCTTCTGAGTGTATTATGGACAGATTTAGTGTCCAAATTTTGCTTCTTTAGTTTAGAAATGCAGCTGCGAAGCCAAATATGCAAACAAACATTCAAATGTCAGACAACTAGCTTGAATAATTTCCATAAAAGTATTCTTCTAATACTACTTGTTCGTGTGGTTTAGGACTTTAGTACTTACTTCTGACAGCTGTTTCATACAGCACCAGGGCAGGTTGTTATAATCGAAGATTACAGGTCCTAAACCACATGGACTAGTCTCTGAAGATCAAGATGCAGTTTGAGCAGAAAGGAAGTTCTGGTGTTTGTTGCAACGTTAGCCTTGCAGCTGCAGCTCTACAATAAAGAAGCAAGGTATGTTTGGCCTGACTGGCAACATATAGAGTGAATGGATAACTCTGTTTATTTATATTTATTTATTTGTAGAACACTGATCAACTGCATGCTGACAGTTTAGTTTTATTAATTTTAGAGCAGCATGATCTATGAAATGTTGAATCGTTCACATTTTTGTCCATTCTAACTTATCTGATTAAAAAAAACCAACAACTTTGACATACCATGTATTGCAAAAATTATTGACATTTTGGTCAGTACACCCATCTATAAATGTACCATGCAGCGATGCTTAAATGTTTACAGCCTGCAATAAACAAAGGTGCCGACTGCAGCCCTTGGCAATAGCAATATTGTTGTATGTTCTGCAATAAACGTTAACAAATGATGTATTGTGGGTCACTAAGAAGAAGCATCCGGTAACAGAGCTGTTTTCTGTTCATTTTATGAATGCCATAGTTTTTTAATCAGGTTTGGATTCTGCATCATCCATCTTTCCTTTTTTTTAAATGAGTTTTAATACTTTTTCAGCAATTTTATAGATATCCAGGAGCATAAAGGGCATGTTGTTCTGTGTCG
>JBBJLS010071575.1:0-11009 GCA_037577275.1 Bryconaethiops microstoma
TGAACAGGCTGATCCGGAGCGCCAGCTCTGTTCTAGGATGCCCTCTGGACCCAGTGGAGGTGGTGAGTGACAGGAGAGTGGCGACTAAGCTGTCATCCCTGTTGGAGAACATCTCCCACCCTATGCAGGAGACTCTGACTGGACTGAGCAGCTCCTTCAGTGACAGGCTGCTGCACCCACGACGTGGGAAGGAGAGATTCTACAGGTCTTTCCTTCCAACCGCTGTCAGACTCCACAACAGACTTTACAGATGACCACACACACACAGACAAACAAACAAACACATCCAATACACCATGGTAGTTATGTGCAATATTATTTGAGTGCAATTTTTCTGATGGAACATGTGCAATTTTTTTGGGGCGGAACTATTACTACTGGGCAAAATGTGCAATTTAAAACGTGTCATTTTTGTGGTGCATTTCTACTGATATTGTCAATGCCTGTCACTGCATTGTGTAAATGTATGTGTATCTACAGTGTTCTTATATTTACTTATATATCCACTCTGTATATATATATATATATATATACATAAACTCAGTGTACATACATATCAATATTAGTCTACATATAGTCTACATATACATATGTATATATGATACAGATGTCCATATTTTATATTTCTAGATTGTATAGTGTACATTTTATACTGTACTGTTGGTATACTATTTTATTGTTATTTTATTTTATTCGATTCTATTGTTTTTAAAATTTTTGCTGCTCCTAACTTTGTACTGTCGACTTTCTGCCGTGACAAAGCAAATTTGCCGCTTGTGGGACTAATAAACATTTATCTTATCTCTTATAAAAGACCAGAATAACAAAAGTGGCTCTGACAGAAAATCATTCCACTGAAACAACTCTCTGGACGTGGTTTTGGGACAACGACCCGCCATGAACTATGAGGAGACATGTCAGAAACACTGTTTCCAGGTTGAGATATACTGGAAAATCATTCCATGCCACAGCAGTACAGTTTAAGTACAGCACGGTTCCTGTATACCTATGGGAAAGTGCCTATAGTGACAGTCTCCTCCTTATATTGTATAGGGGGAAGGGACAACCCATTGAACCTGGTGGGTCAATTCAGTTTCAGTTGTGGCTAATAGGTGTCACAAGTCTGCTTACTGTGCATCTTTAATAAAGGACATTGTTCAGCTGAAACTTCGATTCCCGTTGTTATTCCCCCTTTTTCCCACAAAGTAGACTTTAAGCTATAACAGCTTTGACGCTGCAGTGACCAGAAAAACATCATTAATTCCATATGAGTCAGAATCAAAGCCCCAAGCAACAGATGGAGCAATTCGGAGTATTTCATTAAACTTTAATTAGTTTCTGTGATTTACTAACAGAGCGCTTATAAGCTACCATCTAGAAAGTAAAAGAAACTATCATCTTGTCACGTGAAAGGATGAGCAGATCATATATCAGGGTAACAGGAAAATTGGTTGACCTTGAAAATATCTGGATTTATTTGAAGGATAGTGTCACTATCAAATGATCATAAAGTTCCAATTAAAAACACAATATAAATGCAAAATTCATTTGAGCTAAATGAATGCTGTACTGGTGTTTTTGCCTTCCAAAAAAAGCCCAACATGCCAGGCTAAGGCCAGTCAAATGAGAGCACATTCTGAAAACAATGCAGTTCTTTCCTGGTTCCTTAATGTTTCCAAACTGTTTCTCCATCATTGCTGTTTTCAGGGTTGTTTATGTAGTTTTACTACTCTAAGTTTTCTACACAATGATTGGAGAACCATTTCCTTTTCCATGCCAAAATTATTCCCATGGTAGGCTATTACCACTGTTTTTCGCTTTGAAACCTACATTTGCACATGTTTAGTTAATAATTATATTAACATCAGCATGGAACTAAAGAAACAATATTTAGACACCAAACATTGTGTTTGTAAATTGTGTGAACTAAATTGTGTGAACTAAACTTTTGAATCAATAATTGCTTTTACAGAAACAAATTTTTCCCAAACCTGCTGTGTTTTTTGAGGCTGCTTGGTAAGACACTTGATGTTGACTGAGCCTAATCCTGATTTGGACTGCGAAACCAGGAGCAGCTGGATGGCGGAGCTTGCACAGCCGACCTGGAAGCTAATTCAGCGCAGCACATCGGCAGCCCGGGCCAAGTCTAATGCAAGAGGGCCTAGAGTCTAGCAGCAGTTGAGTCCGCAAATGAGTCCATCTGCTGGTGAAGGCCATTACTGAGATCACTTTTTTCCCTTCACTTGTCTGAGCAAGTCTGAGGTCTAAGCAGCTTTCTGAATGAGCGCTTATGCCATGTTTCACTTCAGTTACCTCATCCATCCCCCTATTTCTATTAGATAAATGGATTGAATCAGGTAGTTCAGAGGTTGGTTTTGTGGGTGCCAGCGTAAGCTCCTTATTTCTAGACATTTTGGATGACCCAGCCAAAGAAAAAACACAATTACAGAGGAAAAACCACAGTAATGAAATCGAGCACATGCTCTTTGGGGTATCATGGAAGGGAATGGCTAACAGATCAGACAGAGTGAAAGGAGAATATATGCACATCCCTAGGTAATCTGGCAGATTAAGCTTCCTTCTGCTGTATGCAACAGACAGCGGTGTTTCTTTCAATTCAGGTTGAAAGCAAGAACGATAAGAGTAGCTGTAATGACCAACAGAATGGGGGCTCTCTGTGCCCCTGGAGAATTCAGGAATTGTTTCTGATGTCTCTCACTGGGCAGTGAGGCAGCTAATCCTTTCATCAATACTTTTTTCTCCACTCCTTGAGCTGTCCCTCCTGGATGTGTCCAGATATCGCCTTCTTATTTTATTATTTAATTTTTTTATCCTCTCTTCCCCCTGCCTCTAACCATCACCTTCATCCTCCTCTTCCTCCCTAGTCACAGCGTAGTCATAAAAGCAGGGGTTTAGTGGGCGCAGAAGGATCTCAGGGTATACTGACCCAACCCCCTTCCATACCTCATCCTCTCTGCAATGCTGCGGCTCATCTTTATGATGGAGTGCCCACTGCCCTGTGCATGGCCTTATCTTGGTTTTGTCAGCGCTATGTGCTCTGAGAGGAATAGCATGGCTCAGGGACATTAGGACTTCGCCCTCCCCCTTTGACCTCTCCCTGCAGGAGGAGCGTCTGAGCCCCCCCGTCTGCGCCTGGATTAGAGAGGTGGGCTGATGGCTTGTCCACACACATGCACAAACAACCTGCAAGTGTCCTAGATTTGCTCTTTTGGGTCCTGTGTCCACAGATACATACACACACGTGCTCACAAAGGGTGTGAGTGTGAATTTATGATCAAGGAAGAAAAATAACCTATATCTGCTAACGTATATGTCAATACCATTAGCATTATCTTACCGAGCTAACCTTACTTTAGATTAGCTAAAGTGGGCATGTTACAGTGTTTCACCTGGAATAGTCGGATTCTCAGTAACACAGTAGGTTAGGATTCTTAAACTTAAAGTGCTCATATCGATATAAAAGGCTAATTTATTTAATTTAATAATATTCTGATCCTCTGCTGTAGGATGAACAGATAGATATCATCTAGTTTTGCAACTTAGTCAATATAAGGCCCATATTTATAAGTAAGTGGATCCCAAGCTCTGAAATGTAACAATGTTTACATAGTGTTTACATAGCAAATCACTTAAATTTGGGGGGGAATTCAGTCTTCTATGATTTAAGTTTAAGCAAAAAAAAATATTAAAAAATCGAATATTGTTCAGAAGTGCTACTGCTCAGGTTATACATTTGAAGTTATGACTTCTGTTATAAAATGATGTCTCAACAAATGTCTTCTTGTTTGTTTCCTGTTATTCATGATTTAGCATCTTTTCCCAAAATCCCCAGCTCACTAGGCCTTTTGTTGTTTATGTGAGACAAATACTGTCTGATTAATTTCCTGCTTTCTTTCATTATTTATCTTATATTTCAATGTTGAAGTTTGCGAGATCAAAATCACTCCTTACCAACTCTGCGAGAGGGAGCACATCCCTAATATGCCCCTCGGATTACCCACCTGCAACCACTAGATTACATGCCACCACCACCACCACCGCACTGTGCCCTCCTCTGCATATCTCCCCACAGTTTGATATGTAATGAGACTAAGTTTGGAGAGACCTGGCTCCCCGTGTGTAAGCCTATAGCCAGCTGGGGTATGACTCCCCTCCCCCGCTGATGCCCCCCGCAGAGCATTATCTAGAGTGATGGCCTCAGATCTGCTATGTGGGCCAGCGCTGTCACAAGCTCTCAAAGCAAAACCTTGGATTGGTGCCCTGGGCTCAGTGGACTGCCAATGCTCCCCTGGTGCTCCTGCCTCCTCATCACACGATTACTCTTTAATTGCAGTAGACATTGGCCCTGCTGCGCAATGGCCTGAGAGGGCCCTGCCGTTTACACTGAGATTCATACACACCGCAATATAGTTCTACACTATAATGATGTGTGTGGATGGGATTAAACCTCTAAAGTTGCAGATGACTAGCAATTATGAAAGCATGGTGTAACCGGATATTGGCGTTGAGATCGTTGAAACATGCCGAGAAATCAGTCTGGCCTCCTTTAGTTACCGAAGCTGTCTGGGTGCATCCCTAGCACGTGTGCTAACAGACTGAAATGTTCAGTGAAAAAAAGAAAAAATTAGCCCAGAGGCAGGGTACTGTATATTTGAAAATGTCATTTTTCAGAACCAGCTGGCTTTACAAGGGATAGCCACCTGTTTACATTTTTCAAAACAGGGACATCTTAGCCAATAAGGCAGAACTAGGGTTTTCATTGCAACTCCAAGGATGATGTGCACCACAAAGTCTTGAATGTTAATAATGACTGTGCATGTAAAAATGCACAAATTTGATCATTTACACAGACTGTTCTAATGCAAATGTGACAGCTGTATAATCTTTTAAAATTTGATTTATCAATATAACTGTTTGAGTTTTTAAAATGAGTGTGAACAACTAAGCAACCTAGATAAAGATAACCACCCCTGGTCCTGGAGACCTACCTTCCTGAGAAATCTAGTTTCAACCATGAATCTATCAACCTGCAACACTCGCTCTGAACTTCTTCAGAAGGGCCTGCATGGCTAGAGCATTAAGTAAGGGAGAGGGGGCAGCATGTTAGGTGCAGGTTGAAGGTAAACATGGCAGGAAAGTAGATCTCCAGGAGAGTTGGTGACCACCTTTAGTGCTATCATAACAATGCCTGTTGCTAGTTTGGACATTAAATTGCACATTGTTTCAAAAGCAAACATACAAACAGACAAAAAAAGTGCATGGTCATGTTAAAAAAACTATATAAACCTATTCACAAGCACTGTTCATGTGGGTTCAGTTCAGCTTAGCTAGCACCTCTGAAGAACATCAAATCTTGTTAAGGTACCGGCAGGAAATATTAAACCTGATAACTGTTACTAAGTGCATTAGTTCATGAACCATAGAAGAAAAAAAAAAACGTAGCCCTGTAGCTCCTCTCACCACACCAGTGCACATGAAGGCCCAGCTCCCAAACTAAAATGGAGATGTTGGTTGCTTCTACCACAAGGTTTGGCTCTCACCCTTTTTTCATATCAGTAGGTCCAAGATTCTTGAAGTTGAAGGAACGGAGAGAGAGAGAGTGAGAGAGAGAGAGAGAGTGAGAGAGAGAGAGAGAGAAAGAGAGAGAAAGAGAGAAAGAGAGAGTGAGTGAGTCCAAAAAGCCAGGCTGCAGCCAAGAAAGGTGAGAGTGAGAGAACTTATAGTGAGGAGAATTGCCACTTGATGTTTCTGGGTTGATTGGACAGTACAGGGGACTCCTGAGTGAGTCCAAAATCAACAGGTTCATGTAGAGATTTTGTGCAAAACTGCAATTTGTAAATTTTAATTATTTCTTAAGTAGACAAATGCACTCATTTGCCCTAGATGTAACAGCATCCAGAATCTCAACACTGTTCAACTTCAGTTACAGGACTTTCTTACAGTGACTAATGTACAACTATATCAGCAGTAAGCACGAACAGCCAATGAGCTGCTCAGTTCACCAACCAATCAGCACTTACTAACCAGAATGTCCTTAAACCCTGTTTACTGAAAAAAAAAAAAGGAAAATTCCTGTTTATATCTTATGCATTTTCTTCTCATTTCCAAAATCTAGGAAAAAGACTAGACCCCATAAACTTTCAGTCATTTTTTTGATATGATAGGGAAAACAAAAATTGTGCATGCTCACAAATTGGCTCTCGTACAGATTTTTTTTCCATCTAAGCATCCTGATCTCAATCAACAAGTAGGTCATTGCCCCAGTACTTTGAAAAAGTGGTGGGTCAAATGCCCGGTTACCCGCTGGTGCCAGCAGTCATGACTATGAGTTTATACTTCCAGTTTAATCCAAAACTTTTTAGCTTTGGAATAGCTCTAATGATCAAGAGAGCACGTGTCTGAATTGCAAATCTTTTGTAACATCCTTCAGTTCAGATAATTCAGTCTTATTTTCTGCCGTTTTCATTGCAGGTTTGTTCTGAAGAGTTTTGTTGCTGTTTTTTCCTTCATTTGTTGGAGGAATTAGTGTTTATAGTTGTGTTTGGCTGTACCACATTTACAGCAGCACATTTATTCGAAATAAATGAGGGGACAGTTTGATAGAAAGATTTTTGTTTTAATTATTTGACTGCAGAACAAACAAAAGGAGTCAGAAATGCAATTCATTTAAAGAATGTATAGAGTGTGATTAAGTAATGCTTTATGTATAAACATACTTTGACTAATAGTGTTTTTATTAGCGTTCTAGCAGTTGCATGCCCCTCTGACATCTGTCTGACTTTGACCCCTTCGGCATTGAGTGTTTCCAGTACGCTGCTGTGAGCAAATGCAGGGCTTACATGTGTTGATTTATACCTGCAGTGCTATTCAGAGGCCAGGGCACAATGCTTGAATAGAGGCATTACGGTATATATTATCTTTATACATACAGTAGGTACAGTTATTTTTACCCTTCTTTTCTGTGGCGCAGCATGTTTTGGATTGGTCCGCGTGTCTACTTTTACTTCGTCAAGCGTAATAAGTATCTGCTGTACACCCTTACCGAGCTCAAACAATGTGACCGCTGGATGCAGCAGCACTTCTTCTACGGTAATTTCTTTTTCATACGTAATCACAGCCTGCCAGTATCGGCAGGCCAATTAAACCTGAAGCAGTTTGATAGTCACACAATGTTTTATGGTGCCACTTAAACTCACTTGGACTCATTTTGTGGTAAATAAAGATTTGAACAAAAGTACACAGCTGTTTCAGTCACACCACTGTAATTCATGTACAAGTATTCAGTGACTCAGTGTATTCAGTGACTCCTAAGGCTAATGGCTGACCAGAATTTACCTGACTTTAACTGTAGGCCAACTGTAGGCAAAACCAGCACTGACATTTACACTGATTTTAAGGATGTGTATGCAATCAAACATAAAAAACATGGAATATGTGGAAAAGCAGAAATACTTAACTGTTGCAGAAGTGCGAGATTTAACCAAAAATTTCTGTCATTTCTGATTGAAAACATTTTTTCATTGTTTGTGGCCCACCAGTTTATTGTATCTTTATCAGTGATTTCACACACTGCATCATTTTATATAAGTAACATAATAACAGGAGAAACTGCATCTCCGTTTTTGCAGTCCATACATTCTAAACACATTCTCATCTCCAAGGCTGTTCTGACTGAATAGTGCCGCGCTGTCTGGCACAAAGCGTGAGCACTTACTGCTAACGGCGAGTACAAATAAATAAAATGGGAACCAGGATTTCTTTACGCATAGCTTTTCGCCATCATCAGAGTAGCCTCATTTCAATGTGCTGTATGTGAAAAAACCCTTTATTTATTTAGTATTGAACTGAATATTTCAAATACACGTAAAAAGAATGACTTACGGTCAAAGAAAAAAGCTTGACTTATAGTCACAGAAACTGCTATAACTCAACAACTTACAGGAACAGAAAAAAGATTCTGAACCTACTGCTGTGCATAAAATGCTTTTTCTATGATAAAAGGAACGTAAGGGGTGGTGGTAAGGGGTAGGATGCTTGCCTCTGGACCAAGAGGTCATGGGTTCAAATCCTACCTCCAGCACACCACCACTGGGTTCCTCCAGTTGCTCCAGGGAGACTGCCCCCTGTAGTTAGGGAATGGAAGTTGCTTTGGATATAAGCGTCTGGTAAATGTATTTATCCTTCATTTCCAGGTACACATTTGGCACATTCTTTACGTTTTTTTCAACATTATGTTGGGGTTGAAACAAACATAATAGTTCCCTTGAGTAAGGTACCGTCCCCACACACTGCTCCCTGGGTGTTGTGTTCGTGGCTTCACTTGGCGAATGGGTTAAATACAGAGGAAGAATTTCACTGTTCACACTGTGTGCTGTGGTGCGTTCACACATGACAGAATGGTTACTTTCACTTTTTTTTTTTTTTGGGGGGGGGGGGTGTTTCAAATGTCAGAGTAGCTATTCTGCACTCTGGTTGGAACATAAGAATTGTGGAAACATTGCATTAGAAATTAGACATTGAAATGGATTTTAATAATAGATTTCAGATTCAAATGTTCTTTTTCAGTTAGGCTCACTCTGTCTGTTTTATGAAAACAAGGATGAGGCAGATCGGGAATCCGGTAGCACCTTCTTGTTAAAGCAGGCAATTCTCAAAACCTCTCCCGTCTGATTTCAGAGATTTTGTGTGGTTTTACACAGTTTACAGAAAAAGTGATTCATCTTGTGTAGTATTTCCACACCAGTAAAATACTTTAAGTTTCATGTTTAAAAACCTGATTTTCTCCGCCACTGTACTGTAGTTATTGCCCTGTTCTAGTCAGATACTGCCCACAGTGCAGACTAATGGATTTATTTATACTTTATTTTGCTTTGTTCATCGACAACCCCTCCTTGCATCTAACCCACCTGGTATTTCGCCCACTGGTTTCAACACAACGTAATGTTGATAAAAAGGTGAAGAAGGTTGCTGAATGTGTACCTGAAAATGAAGAATAAATAACATCTTACTTTCCTTATATTATAGTAAAAGCATTTTATGGGCTGCAGGAGGTCAGATAGTCTATACTAACCTTACCTAGTGATTGCCATTAGTATTATTAGTAAATGATTTATTAAACATTGTATAGTTTTGTAAGACATGCATTGTGGAGGTTTTGTGATTTCTCCCCTAATATGTGGTAGCACAACACACAGCCTCTCATGGTGCTTCAGTGCGGTATCTTTATTTGTCTAACAGTTCGTGCAGAGAGCAAAACATCTCTTGATGGAGGAAGGCTTGTTTTTTGGTCCAGATTTAGCTGCGGATCATTACGCATCAGACAGTTTGTTCTAGTTGTTGTGCTGTTGGTGTTTGGTATGTGCTGACAGAGTGTTGTGTCTGAGTCTGTTCTGTCCACCTGTCACACTGATGACTCTGATGCGATCGTTCTTCATGGAGATACTCTGCTCCTGTGGGTCTGGCCACTGTATGTATGTGTGTGTGTGTGTGTGTGTGTGTGTGTGTGTGTGTGTGTGTGTGGGCAGGACCATTGCATGTGCTAGATTTGTTTTCCTCTCTGAAAGTACATGATGTAGCAGTATTGTTGTGTAGTTTGAGGTCTGTGGTGATGAAGTGGAAGTCTGCTGGGTTTGTCTCCTGTCACTTTATCTCTCCTTCAGCTCTCTTGGCCAGATCCTACAATTCAGCACGACTGGCCGAGGATTAAAGAAGCCTACAATACCTTGAGCATGGGCCAGTCTTTACTATATTAATTTGCAGAATTCTTTTTTTTTCAAAAACCTTTTCTCATATTTGAATTTCTGATTAATTTCCGCATATTGCCACACTTTTGAGGATTTTTCAATAATTTTACCACATCTTGCCTTCATTTCAGATCACTTGGTAGTCATCATGGACATTACTATCCCCTCTCTATCTCCAAAACTAAGTCGCTCCATCACTTTCAGAAATCTCAAATCCATGTCTTCATCTACTTTCTTAAATCTATTAGCCAGCACATTGCAATCCTCTCCTCCCCTTCTGTCTGACAGTCCACACCATCTGGTTACATACTACAATGACACACTCTCCTCATGCCTTGACCAACTTGCCCCCACCAGAACAAAAAAAATGTGTTTCACCCACTCAGCTCCCTGGTACACTCCTGAACTACAAACAAAATGAAATCCCATAAACACTGACTTGAAAGACTATTTAAAAAAATTGGATTAACAATTCATTTCCAAGCATACAAGGACTATCTTCAACAGTACAAGGAAGCCCTCACTGCTAACTACTACTCACAACTTACACATTCTGGTTCCAACAACCCAAGGCTCTCTTTTCCACTCAAACCCAATACTACCATGTCTAACTTATTCTCCACTGACTTTCTGACATTTTTCAAACAAAAAATAGAAACCATCTACAACAGCCTGGCCTCAACACTAGCGCCCCACTCCTCGTCTCCCCCTCTTTCCCCACCTCCTCTCACTTCTCAACCCTTGTCTCAGTTCTCACCTGTCTCCCTCACAGAACTCACTGTAATCATCTCCAGCGCCAAAACCACTACTTACATCCTTGACCTCATCCCGTCCAGCCTTATCAAAGACTGCTTTCCAGCTATTGCTCCACTTATTTATGTATCACTAACTCCTCCCTCAGTTCCGGCTCTGTCCTTTGTTCACTTAAACTCGCTGCTGTCACACCAATCTTCAAAAAACCTGGTCTCAATCCCGACATCACGGCAACTTCTGGCCCATTTCTGTCTAAAATCCTGGAGTGTGCTGTCGCAACTCAAATAAAAGCCCACCTAAACTCTAACTAACTGTTTGAAACATTTCAGTCAGGATTTCGCTCTCATCAAGGTACAGAAACTGCCCTTCTCAAAATCACCAACGACCTTCTCCTCTCCTCTGACACCGGACATCTCAGCATTCTCATTCTCCTTGACCTCACTGCAGCCTTTGACACTATTAACCACAACATCCTCCTCTCCCGCCTAGAAT
>JBBJLS010071576.1:0-10000 GCA_037577275.1 Bryconaethiops microstoma
ACATTTACGGCATTTAGCTGACGCTCTTATCCAGAGCGACGTACAACAGTGCTTAAGTCGTCTACATCTGTTTCTTACAAGGAAGGAAAAGCAAGGAAAATCTTGCTTCCCCTGCCAAAAGCCAAAACTGGGTCGTGGTTGAATCTTCTAGGACAATGATCCAAAACATACGTCCGAATCCACACAAAAATAGTTCAGTGACCACATAATCAAGCTTATGACGTGGTCTTCCCAGTCTCCTGACCTGAACCCTTAGCGAAAACCCATGGGTAAACTGAAGAGGGGGGTCCAAATGAGAAGACCTGTGACCCTGGAGGATCTGGAAAGATTCTGTACTGAGGAGAATACAGATGGCTCACTCTTCAATCTCATCAAGCTTTATAGGAGAAGACCTGTTGTGGCTTTGTTGGCAAAGGCAGGCTGCACAGAAAAACTAAATGCATGGGGTGCCAATAACTGACACATGGTTCTGATGAAAAAAACGGATTTGGGGGTTTTAGTTAACATTTAGTTCAATTAAAATGAAACTTGTCTCATAGTTTCAGTGTGAGATGAAGCTGATTAACCACAAAGACATTTTTTCATGATTTTTCACCCATCTGGAATACAGGGCACAGTACAGGACAGTGAACCAGAACAGAGATTAAAGATACAGTACAGCCTGTTTAAGAGATAAAGAGGGGTTAGGATCCGGTCATGTGGAAATGAATTGATGCACAAAGAAAAATGTAGGTTATGGGCCTTTTTAACAGACATTAAGAGTAATAATAATAATAATCTCACGTTATGGATATAATGGATATAATATAATGTAATCGTGATCATTTCTTTTCCTTTACTGCTATTTTTTAGGATAAACAGCCTTTTTTGGGAGGCTTGTCTGTAGTTCCCCATATTAAAAGAAAACAACAGTAAATCATTCAGTGCTCTTGTAAGACTGTTGAATCTCTTGAGTTGCTCTACTTTCCCTGGTTCTTTCACGACTTCTGACTGCAGTGCAGCACTTTTAGGGATGGAAGGCTCCAGTCATCAAGGGTTTCTGAGGGACACCAGCTGCTCTCCCCCACCACCACCACCACCACCACACAGTCTGATGGGGAAGGAGATCAGATGTCAAAGGAATTCCTCTCTACACACACATGCCTCAGAACACTAGTTCAGGCCTCTTTCTGGCACTCTGTTCAGCCTGTGGGAGCTGCACTTGAAACATGTCGTTTTAAAGCGAGTTCAGCGCTGCGTAGATGTTTGGAGGAAATAAAAATGCGCAGAAGTAGCTGGGTGCTAAAAACTGCCTCAGAAGCATTTGCATATCGATGTTACACAGTTTCATGTTTCCATTGTTCGTTCATGTAGATGTGGGTGAAGGAAGCCTACTGTCTTGTTCTTTTTTCCACTCTCGGACTGTTGCATAACCCCAGATTGATTCCAGAGACTGCACTGCCCACGAATATTTCTTGCAGGGGGGGGCCTTGCTTGCATATGGAAACTAAAAGCAGTCTTCGGACGTTCCGGATGCGGATCTGCTCCCCGTTCCTGAAGACCAGCGAGTTACGTAACCAAGCCAGAGCAAGCCCACACTGAAACCTGCCAATAAAGCATGCACTCATGCAAGCTCGGATTCATCTGGCCTACGCCACATCTTTCCATCCAATGCATATTGGAACAATTAGAAACTTGGGGAGAGATGACACTGATTCATCTCATGAAAAAAAGAGAGAAACAGTGAAGCACTCCATCTGGGGTGACAGCACAGAGTGGTTGTGAATAAAAGACAGATTCATTCCTTGACATTTAGCATGAAAGACTCGATGCAGAGCGTTTGAAGCTAAGAAACAGAGATGTGAACGGATTCAGGTTGTTATTCATCTTATATAACACACACTTTTGCGGAGGAGTAAAACAAGGCAACATTATCAGTCTTTTTATAGAAATGTTTGTATAAGTGGACGGCTCCTGGGAGGACGGTGGTCTTGCACAGTTTCGCGTTCTCCCTGCCAACGCAACTCATTCCAACAGTCCTGATCATCCTAATGCTGCCACCTCCTGCTGCCACCGGCCATGTGTGATGACTGAAGAACACTGATGCCCTGGCATCCAGAACTGAAGGTGATGAACTCACACTGAACTCACAGTTTCCACATGAACAAAATAAATATTGCAACACAACTTTCATCTTTGGCTTCACTTTCACAATTACTGTGTTTATTGTACAGTCTAAGCACTGTCACAGAAAAGGTACTATACAGGTAAACATTGTGTCTAAGGTCTAGGCCCTTGAAGGACTACCCTAGTGACAGCTTAGCACCTGTGAGAGAAAGTCAGTGACCACCCTTTTGTTTATTTAACTTTCAAAGTGGCCATCAAGTACAATTTTTTGCTTTTCAATGTCGGAAAAAAACCCCAAAAATATATTTAACAGAAAATTACACAGATGTCTCAACAATTAAATATGATATCAAATCTATAAGTATTTACCCGTTCTATAATTTTGTGTCCCCGATTCTGTCCTCCCAATCTTAAACCTATCCGGTAACAGATGAATCCACCCAACAAATGCTGCTCTCAGAGCTGCTTCATATATTTATCTCTGTCATGTGCTGCTAAAATGGCTAAAGGGGAGGTTTCTGAGGGGATTAGATAGAAGATTATTCACTTGAATAAGAACGCAGAATGTCCTTTTTTGAACTGGGACAACCGTGCGACACCTGATGGACCTCGAAAACTGCCCTCCCTGATAATCAGCACTTAAAGCTTTCATTTGTGAGAGAAAAGTAAGCTCTGCTCTCGCTTCAATCCTGAAGGATCCACTGGTTTCCATCCATCCCTCCACTGTGAGGAGTTAACTCAGCACCGTGGGTCTGAAAGATCTTTTGTTAAAACAACCCCTAAGATTAAATTCAGTTTTCTTTCTTTGAAAAATTGTACATGTTTGATATTTTTTATTGAATCATTTCTTTAAGGCTTATCATTTAGTATCGTTTATAAGGTCCTATCAGACTAAGATGAATGTGTATGAGCATGAGTGAGCCCATATACAGGCCCAGTCATCTACAATGAAGTGAAAAAATAACATGTATCACACTTGTTTAGTTACGTAATGGATTTGGTTTATGCTTGGTGTTATTATAATTGATCATATGAGTTCAGAATCTTAGTACAGCATTTAAATTTGGTTAAATATTGAATTTGTCAGTAAATTAAGTGTTAACACAGAGGTCAGTACACTGTGACCTGTATCATTAGACAGACAGCAGGGTCTGTGTACGTTCTGAACAATAACAGACATTCAGCATTAGGCCAATCAGTCAACGGCCCCTGCAAACGTCCTCCAGTCTGAACCCGCGCTGCTCATTCAGCCTGGTAGCACACAGATGAAAAACAGGTTCTCTGTCTCAGGCAACAAACATGTTTTTCTTGTGTTTACAGCCGCCTGCCGTATGCCACTGTTGTTCAGCACGCCTGCAGTCGCGCTCAGATCGGATCTTTTTCACGGCTATTGTAAACCATTCTTATAAACAGATGTTTCTTTTGTGTGAGCAGAGCCCAGCAGTGGCGAAGGAGACTTCATTCCAGCCTTCATTCATTGTCAGCAAACAAAGCATTATCTTTCTGTATTCAGAAGGCTGGAACTCAATCACTTCCAAAGAAGGCGTTACATTAAGTGATAACACCCGCATCCTGTATGCCAGTGACGACTGGATAACGCCTTAAAAACGCGGCCAGGAAAATGCAGCGTAGAGGTGTTTGGTCATTAGAACCTTAGAACACAAGGAACAGTTTAAGGGGCCCAGCAGCACTCAATCTTATTCTCATTTTTCAAATATAACAGTTTGATTTAGCACATCAACTTCATTATAGTTTCAAAACATGTCCACTCTCTCGTACATGCAGTCTAAATATAGGAAATCTACACTGCAAAACCAGCTAGTTTGGGAATTAATTTTTTTTTAATGTCTTTTAAATATATATATTTATTTACACGCACACACACAAACACAAACACAAACACACACACACACACACACACACACACACACACACACACATATATATATATATATATATTTGTGCAATATAACTCAACTGTTTTTTTTAAATCTGTGAACTGTGAATGTTAAAAAATGTTAATCTTATCCCCGTATCATCTGCGGCTATTTTATTGCATTTACTTTTATTCTTTTTGCCATAACACTAAGTCACTTTCGTGAGCCATTTTGCACTACTGATCTCCTGTTGCTAAATCTTACTCACAGCAGTGTCAGTGTTACAGTTCATCTTGTTACTATAATGTCTATAATTGTGTGGCACTCGTGTTTATTGTTTATTGTCTTTTTTTTTTTAATTCTCTATTGTCTCTATGCACTGAGCATACTATTGACTAAAGAATTTCCCTCAGGATGAATACAGTTCTTCTCATATCTCATCTTCTTATCTTATACGTATATATATGTATAACTATACGTGTGTGTGTGTGTGTGTGTGTGTGTGTGTGTTTAGCTACCCCCATTTATACTGAAGTTATAAGGAGTGTTTCAGCAGTTTGGACAAGGCACAATATAGGGCATCCAAGCAGAACAGACCTCATTTACATATACAGGTTTCAGTCTTTAAGGCACAAAGACAAAAACAAACTCAAAAGCAAAAGTTGGCAAATGTTCATGAAAAAAAGTCCCTTTGACTTTTTTTGTTACACCATATAAACGCCATAAACCAGAAAACTACCCCCCAATCCAAAAACTTAGGCCCTTGAGAAACCCTTGTTTTTTTTTACATTTCAGCAAAATATTCAAAAGTACTGTAAATGGGAGAGTTAAATTACAAAAGTGTTTTCGGATGCTTATTGTGAAATCCAAGGGCCCTGAAATCAAGGCCACAAACTAAAACGAGCTAGGATTGAAAATCCCTTGGCTGGTTTAGTCCCAATACAACCTTTGAGCAGGAGGGATGTAACATAGCTGTTGATATTTTAGCCATGGGGGCAGTTGAGGCAGCCAGAAAAGACGATCAAATATTTTTAAGGGATTAATTTGGGAATTTGCATAAAAACAAGAAGCTGCATATGGCACCGTTGTATTTATCAGCTTTTGCAGCAGGCCGGTTAATGTTGATCGGATTTTATAGGGGCGTTAGGCGTGGGGTTTTGTTTGTGCTCCTGCAAGCCAGCCTTCACTCACCAGCTTTGCTTAAATGGAGCCTCTAGCAGGCCTCAGCGACACAGGAGGAGAAGCAGCTCTGGGAGAGTCTTGTTACTGTCAACACACAGCTGGTGTGAGAGCGTTCTCCAGTGGATTCTCTGAGTACTGCATCCTGCAGCACGAACAAAACATGCACGAAGAAAGGAGGAAATTGCTTGTTACTGCACAAACACACAGACACTCAGAGACAAAAACAATATTAAATAAAAGTCAAATAAAAATATTCAGAAAGTGCTATACACAAAATACAGTGTGCTATATAAAAACACTAAGCAATTGTGACCAAATAAAATGTCTGATTTCAACAAAACCTACAGACAGACAGACAGACAGACAGATAGATCGATCGATAGACAGATACATAGATACATAGAGAAACAGAATAAGAGAGAAAGACAGACAGACAGACAGACACATAGATACAGACAGATAAATAGATACATACATACAGCAGATGACAGAGACAGACAAATAGCAAACAGAGATAGATACAGTATATAGTAAGACGGATACACAGACAGACAGTTGGACTATGAGACAAGCACACAGACAGATAGATAGATAGAGATAGACAGACATATAGACATATAGACAAATATAGATCGAAGGACAAATAGATAGACAGAGTGGTGTATCTATTCTGCTGAAGTGGAATTAATGGTTTATAATCACAGTTTTGGGGCGGGGCTTCCATTGCGTCATTACGTCAGTGCCGTGCGTGGCCCGCAGGTAGAGTGAATGTGATCAGAGAGATCAGAATGAGTGGTGCCCCCTCCACACACACACTCACGCACGCACGCGCTTACACACACACACACACGCGCGCGCGCGCACACAACACGCTGTGAATGGACGCGCCGTGCTATGAAACATGCTGAGGTGTCTCGCGCTGTGGAGCTTGGTTTTGCTGCTGAGAGGAGGGGTCCACGCAGGTGAGTCATTCTGATTCAGTGTGAAAAAGCCCACCTGTAGAGCTGCTTTTAAACTTCTTAAAACATGCAGGGCTTTTAGCATCAAATTACTGCAGATGTGCAGGCAGAGCACCTGAATCAGTGCTGCACACACAGACTGTGTGTGTTTATCAGTTCAGTTCTTCAACCAGGTTATGATCAGAATCAGAGAACGTACAGAAATCATACTGTACTTATACTGTATATTTGCACTTTTGTCACATTTACAGTTTTATGGTGATGAGAAGATGTAGAAAAGGAGAAAATGTATTTATTGTGTATTTCTTACTTTCATACACTCAGGTCTCCAGTGGTGGTAGTGTAGTGTGTGTTTGAGTGTATAGCTAAAATACAGAGGAAAGTGCTTGAAATTGGGCCGTTCTGATACTCATTGACTGTCACTGACATTAACAGATTGGGCTCCTGGTCCTCAGGTCACCCTGATGACATCTGAGGGCAGGAGCTGTACCCCCATACCGCCCTTCAGTCCATCATGCGGGAGATATTAACAGCACCTTGGTGTGCAAAGTCACTTACGCTCATGTCTGGCTTTGGATTAATTATAATCCGCTCTATCCGCACCCATGCTGCTGTTTACCCCTCTGAAGCCAGACTGGGGACTCCGCAGGGGGACTGCAGGCTTCTGCTACAATTTAAAGGGCCCATACCACAGAAAACCAGTTTTCTCTGGCTGAAATAAAAGAGTTTGAAGCATGAAACTCTCCAGACGTTCCAGTAATTGGGATAATTATCTCCAAATACAGAAAACATGCTGCAAAAACTGTCTGTTTTGTGATGTCATGAAGGCTCATTTACATATATTTGCACATATCTGTCCATTTGGCAGGTAGTAGTCAGGCCATGCTGAATGCTGAATCAGTTTTTTGGCCTGGACTCGAATGAGGCATAAATGAGATCATTAACTTGTGTCTGAAAGGCACAGTAAGAAAACCAGGCCGTTTAACTCAAGTAAATGTTTAAACAATTTTAAATATGTAAAGGGTTTTTTTATAAGAACTTATAAATGAAAAAATACATTTTATTTAAAAATTAAGTATAACCGTCACTACTCTGGAAAACCACACAAACGTTATGTATCATTAGACGTTAGATTAGATTAGATTAGATTCAACTTTATTGTCGTTGTACACAGTACAAGTACAGGTACAATGAAACGCAGTTTTGAATCTAACCGGAAGTGTAAACAGTAGAATAAAGTGCAGAGTAGAATAAGGTGCAGGAAGCAATACAGAATATACAGAGTTAAGGTGCAGGATGTAATATATACAGAATGAAAGTTTAAAAGTACGAGACATTATATTATAAGTGATATTACAGTGGCTATATAAGATATGTGATATATACAGAATATGGATTATAATATTATAGTGTATTGATTAACTGACACTTACTGTCAGAGCTTTGTTAGAAAAGTCAGAAACAGTTATTTGAGGGTGTAAAAAGCATTTTGTGTAAAAAGCAAAATGGACGGTTGCCCATGACTGGGCCCACCAATGTTCAAAAAGTGCAGAAACACAGTGTTTATTTAGGGTAGTTGACACAGATCAATCACACAATGCCTGATCCTCAATGGATGGTGACTAGAACTCAGTTTTACGTCTTGGAATGTGGTAATTTATGACAATATTTATTATATCATAACAGTTTGGCTTAATAAGTGGCCATGATACACCGCATGGCATATCGTGAGAATGCAACATGTTCATTCAAACAGCTCATCTTCCACCTCATCCTCCTCCACAGATAACAATTAATCCTGACTGGCACCATTGACACACTGCTCTATAAATAATGCTCCGGCAGTTGTGCTTTTAAAAGGCTCTCAGTGCATTAACGCACATTAATTGAATTCAGATAAAGCGTTAAGAGTGCAGTGAAGCACTCAGGCTATCTGAAGCGCGGTAGGTCAGCGGGGTGGAGGGGAACAGATGCCAGAGAGTTTATTAGGCTGACTGGCTGATTCTGTTTGATTGGTTGGTATTTAGGAATGTACTTAAGAATATGACGTGATAAGATTTTTGTAAGAGCATTAAAAGATGATGTTGCAGAGCCATGTGTGTTTTGTGGGTTTATTTCACATGCAGTGAAAAGAAGATAAATGAGTTTAAAAGAGAAAATTCTGTGTTTACTAGGACAAAACAATCTGGGCAAAAAATCTCATTGCAGTTTTTCCTGACCAATATTGTGACTTGCGATTTAAGGCGAAACACGACCCCGTTGAATGGGATCAGTTGCTATATTGATATGCTATATTGTTATAGAAGACTCTCTAAACCAAGTCTTGTAAGCCAAAGGAATGTCATACCCAACAGAAACATGTTAATCCTAGTTCGCCTCTGTACTCACATTTTTAAAATGTCCACATTTCAAACTCCCTTCTCATAGTAGCCAAAAAATACAATTTTACACTGTTTAGGAGGTCCCTTAGTTCAGCTTGCAATATTACAATTTTTCATTTCATTTTAAAATGTGAAAATATTTTAATGATATTGTAATTATAATTTGATTATATTGTAATTATGGAAATATATGAAGAACCAATTTCCATTCCAATGAAATAACAGCTTAGCTCTAACATTATCCAATGGCTAGGCTTTTGGCTTTAAAAGTGTACCTTTATGCATCTCATCTTAATGGTTTTTTTTGTTTTTTTAATACTAAACATCCAGTGCAAAAACATGTACATTTCGGTTATTGATGGGTGAAAATGCAGGTGTGATAAAATATTCGTAAATGATGTTTTTGAAAGATGTTTTGACCCGTGTATTGACTCATTGTATCTGGATGATTGGTTGCTTTTGGTCACACCTCTGTAGGCATTTCATGAGCTCTGGGTTTTTAGGTTAAACTTCCACATTTAAAGTTTATTAGTACTGCATTATTATTAATAAAGGCAGTAATAAAAACTGCATTCGCTCAGTATACAATGTGATTTTCAAGTAACATTCCTCTAAGTTTTCTGATTCTGATTCTGATATACAGTGAATCTTTCAGCCTTAATGTATACCATAAACATTTACATTTTTAATCCTCTTGCTGCCTCTCGCTGCCTTGCTGTGTGCACCACGTGTTCAGGAGAAAGGAATGTGCGGGATGAGGCCAGTGCATAAGAGTAGCCTAGCCTTGTGAAAGAAAAACGTATTCAATATGAAAAGTATGTGCATTCACTGTTTACAAATTAATCATACTTTAATACCTACTAAATGTCTTATTTGGCAACAACTTTTGACGGGTGCAATTTACAGTATTGTGCCACCTCTATTACAATCTTGAGCCACCTCTCATTTCTTCATATTTTGCCTTGAATCTCCTTGTTGATGCAAAAATACTTAGCATACTGAGAAGGTTAAATAAAAGAAATGAGAATAAACGTTTTACTGAGATAAGCTGCAAAGTGGCTAAAGATACAAGGAGCCTAGATAAAGGTGTTCCAACCATTCAGCATTCAGCACCACCAGTATACTGATCACCGCCTGATCATCTGGAATCATCTGCACCTGTTTCTTCACTGGTTCAGGGATTCAGTTAGATGTGCTTTTTATGCTCGAATCATTCTTATGAAGGTCACTGTGTGTCTTAACAAACAAAAAATAATTTGAAATGTATTACTTCAAAAAACAATCCATATGTTCTGTGGTTTGACAGTACAGAATAGTACTATTGTAGTTGTATTTCTAGAAAATACCTGAAATGAACAAGAAAAGTATCTCACCATTCTGAAAACTTGCTGAAAAGTTGGTGGTGGGAACATTCAATTTACATTCATCAGATTTTGGATACGGCTCTGTTTGCCTAGGAATCAGGTGTGTCAGCAGCCAGTCAGTTGCAAATTGT